>JAOWBP010004554.1:2220934-2232721 GCA_028571105.1 Tragopan temminckii | reverse complement strand
TGCCGTGTGCCGGCAGCAGATGCCAGCAGAGAGCCGCCGGCAGCGCCAGGGAGCGGCCGCGTGGGTCACCCCGGGAGGTGGGGACAGCCGGGTGGGACCTCCCCGGGGACGGGTGGGTGAGACCTTCCGTGTGGGACCCCTCCTCAGCTACTCTGAGCCATAACCCCCGGTGTGCGTGGGCACCAAGCTGCGTTCGTGCTCTGAGGTCTTCTCACAGCCCCCTGACCCCCGCCTGCTGCTGGCTGGGACCGCAGCGCTCCCTCGCCCGCAGCCGCAGCGCCGCCAGCCCCAGGCCGTGCCGACACCAGACAGTGGCCTTTCGCACCCCCTGCATGACCCCTGGCACCCGCGTGTGTTGGGAATGCGGCCCTTGGGTGACAGCAGCGCCGAGGGGACAGACAGCACAGTGCCCTGGGGTCCTGGATGAGAGCCTCACAGTGCAGGATCAGCCCCATCCCCGTCCCTTTGTCCTCTGTACATCTCAGCATCGCTCCCCAAAGCAAACATCACAGCAGTGGCCCTACAGTACAGGAGGAGACAGCAACACGGGTGTCCCACACCTGGATGTCCCCCACCTGGATGTTCCCCCTGGCCTGGGCTGTCTCCCATGGCTCCCCGCTCGCCTCCAGTGCAGCCTTTTGTTCCCTTCCAAACAGAGGTTTTAATTTACCCTCTTGGCTGGCAAATTCCTCTCCAAAGCAATTCCCCAGCCGTTCCTCCAAATCACAGTAATTACCTCATTACTTTGATATTAATAGAATTCACATGGCCTGGAGAAGATAATTGAAATTAGCCCTGCACCGCTGGTGAGTGGGAGGCTGGGCAGGATGTGGGGCTGCTGGCATCACCCCAGGGCTGCTGGGGGTCTGTCTGGGTTACAGCAGCAGGGTGGGTCCATCCCACCCCATCTCATTCCCCATCTCTTTTGGTTGCTGTGAAGAGCAGGACAATGCATGCACTAGGCTGGGGCTGTTTGTTTTTTTTTTTTTTTCCTGGGAAAAACAAAGAGGGGGGGAGATAAAATGAATGAATGAATGATTCATTATCTGCACAAGCAACAGCACGGCACTCAATGGGTCTTGCAGCCATTGCTGTGCCCCCCAGACGCCTGCTGCCCTTCGGCCCCATGGCCCCATCCCAGCTGCTCCCCCACCAGCCACAGTGACCCCGACAAAGGACTCTGCCACCCTCAGGCTGTGCCCTGCCACGTGGCTCTGTCACCTCTACTGGGGCCAGCTGCCACTCGGACCCTCCTTTGTGGCCTGGCGCAGGCGGTGCAGCAGACGGGGTCCCCAGCTGGCCACAAGCCCTTCTGTTGGAGGGCCCTGCCTTGGCTTACAATGGCATTAAACCCCTGAGCTGCTCCTGGCCCTGCTTCCACCCCTGTGTCAACTGTCATCAAGTCCCTGGACCCTGGGGACATTGGGCTGCTGGTGGCATGGGTTTATTGCACAGCTTGGCCAAACATTGCTGCTGCCCATGTACAGAGCTGGGTCAGGCTGGGCACATTCCCTGTCCTTCCCTCCTGACACCATGACAGCCAAACTGCATGGAAATGATGTGTGGTGGAAATGCTGCATGTTAGAAATACTGCACGGTGTGACTGTTGCATGGAATGAATGCTGCATGGCACGGTATGAATGCTGCATGGTGTAATACTGTCTGGTATGAACACTGCACGTGCATGCTGCTCATTGGCTCTGCAGACAGAAATGCAGTGTCTCTGAGCCATAAGAGATAGGGGCTGGGGAGCGTTGGGCTTGCAGCCACATTGCACCCCGTTTCAGTGGGTCTCAGGAGAGATGCTTTCTGCTCAGCACTGTAGAACAGGCACCAGGAGGGGCAAGGCAGGAGGGAATTTGACCCCAGGGCTGTGAGAGTCCCCACACTCGTGCAGCTGCCTTGGAGCTGGCCTTGGATTCCCCATGCTCAGTCCAGGACCCCCAGCAGGGTGGGGAGAGGAGGGGACCACGCCACCCTGCCTCCTCTGCCAGACACCCATTCCCACAGAGGGCCTTATCTGCCACTAATGCTTCACAGCAGCCTCCCAAAAAGCTTGTGGGCTTGGCAAGATGCTCCGAAACTGCATTTGCTCCAAATGGATTGTATCAGAGGGAGAACAAAGCGCTGGAGAGTTTTCAAAGAGAAGTCTCAGTGGCAGCCCTACGGCGAGGTCAGCAGTCCCCAGCACAGCACGGTGCGGTGACTCAGCTGGTGGCCCCTGTCCCTCTGTGGAGGTGGTTGTGGTGGGAGCCCATCAGCAGGAGCTGCCCAGAGAAAAATTACTCCATTTTACCAAAATATAGCATCCTGCTGCAAAACCTGGCCCTGCTCCAGCTGAAAATTAAAAAAAATAATGGATTTTTTTAAAAAAACTTTTCCTCCCCTGAAGTTTCTTGGAAAGCCCACGTGGCACTATGATGGAGCACATGGGAGCTGTGCTTCTTGTGGAGCATTAGAGGAGGAGGAACTGCACATGGGAAAGGGAGGAATGGGAGCAGAAAGTGATGGTGTCTCAGCTCTCCCTAGGATACCCTGAGGAGATGGTGTCAGCAGTGAGTCAGCTCCAGGAGAGATGTCAAATCAGAGTGGAAGAATGCTGATAAAGCATCAAAATCCCACAAAAAAAAAAAAAAAAAAAAAAAAAAAAAAAAAAAAAAAAAAAAAGGAAAGAAACCGAGAAAAAAGTCCTCAAGCAAGAGCTGCAGATCCAGTGCAGGTCCCAGAGCAGAGGACTGTGTGAGAAATGGGACATCCTTCGGCTCACAGAAGGAAAGCTGCAGGATGGCACCAGGCTTGCAAGGAAAGCAGGGCCCCAGGGTGCTGCTTGTCACAGGACGAGGTACCCACAATACACCCCCAGGGGGTGTCCCAGCCCTGCTCAGCACACCACAGATGTCACGTCTGCAGGCGTATCTTTGACCAAGTGCCATCATGAAGCTGGGGAACAACAGAAGCGCATGGTGCCAGTCCAAGGGAAAGGGCACAAAGCCAGAAATTCAAAGAGAAAGGCATAAATGGCACAGGAAGGTGTGAAGAGACAAAGCCTGAGCAGAATGATGGCACTGGAGCATCCAGTAGTGGTGGGATGGGGAAGTGAGGGGCCCAGAACCACAGTGCCACCAGCTGCGTCCCTACATCCGACTGAGCTCTGTGCTGGGCAGGGAAGATTAACAAAAGGATTTTGCATAATCTGATGCAATATGCATAATGCACTCTGCTCCAAGTGCAGGCGCGTGGTTTTCCACCCTTTTACACCCTCATCCATCACTGGACATGGGGTTTCATCCAGAGCAGGAGCCAAGCCTCAGGGTGCAGTGCACATGGCCTCACTCATTCCTCCTCCTGGCTGCTTCTGGGGATGCTGCCAGAGGCACCCAAAGCCCAACAGGCATTTTTGCTCTGAAATAGCTCTGTGTAAGCCCAGCTCCAGCCTTCTCCATCCATGTGCTGAGTGCAGACCCACTGTCTTCTCTGATACTATTTTAATATTTCTATGTAACAGCACAGGATTATTCCTGATGAAGCTGCTTTCATTTTACTGCTTTCTCAGTACACTGAGAGTGCCATCCTCAACCAGCACACAGAGGCATATCACTTCTATACCAAACCCCACCAGTCCCAAACCAAACCCCACCCATCACTACAGCTGGCTGCTGTGAATGCAGAAGACACAATGTCTGGCTGCCATGAGCTGATGCATTTGTGCCTCTTAACGCAAATCACTCCAAAGGGAGGGGCTGCCCTACTGCAGCAGCGCAGCGCCCCTGGGTGCAGCCCAACAGCACCTCCAGCTGTCCCCAGTGATACCACTCAAAGCTCCAAAATGTTTGGGAGAAATTCAACAGAGCTCAAAGGAGGCAAAAAAAGCCAAAGGGAACTGGAACAGGTTGCCCAAGGAGGTTGTGGATGCCTGGAGGCATTCAAGGCCAGGCTGGATGCGGCTCTGGGCAGCCTGGTCTGCTGGTTGGTGACCCTGCACATAGCAGGAGGTTGGAACTAGATGACTGTTGTGGCCTTTTTCAACCTAGGCCATTCTATGATTCTGATTCTAAGTGACCATTAACCTCTCTTCATCTGCAGTACGGCCACTGGCCGTGCCCAGCACTCCAGATCGAATGGGTTTTTAATATTCTCGTGGCATGCATGGTGGTGTGTATGGTGAGAGGCGTGTGCAGCTCCTGCACAAGCACCAGCACTCGGGGGGCTGCTTGCCGAGCCCAGGCTCTTCCTGTCCCCACCAGCTGCCGGGTAGATTTCAAGGTTTCAATTATTCCATCAAGCTGCATGTACCAAATTAAGGTCAGAGAAGTGTCTCTGTCTTGTATAAAAATATATATGTACATATATCCCTAAAAGGAAAAGAAACAAATTCAGAAATTAATAAGGCTGATTGACAATGCTGCTTTGGAAACCCCGGTACCATATGGCATCCTTGAATGGCTGCAGTGCTGTTCGGCTGGGGCTGACCAGCTGGAGAGTTACTGTGCTTGTTTGTAATTGTAATAATGGATATCAGATGGCTGGTGTGGAGCAGTTTATAAATGAGAACAGACAATGAGCCGCACTGTTTGTCAGGAAATCATCTCTGATACGGTCTGCGTGCTACCACTGCTCCCTGCTGGAGCTGGCTGCCCCACAGGATGTGGCCCCGGTGTGCAGCGCTGCTGGGGCAGAGCTGCCCATGGGCACCAGGGATGCTGGCAGAGTGGTGGCCTTGTGCAGAGCCCTGAGCGCTGGGATGGGGCCTGGAGGAGCCAAAGCAAAGGGACCAGGAGCAGAGGTGCAGTCCAAGGCCCAGCAGGATTGCAGTGAAAGGCTCCTGGGCTTGCAGAGGGCATGGGGGCTCAGCTGTGGGCACTTTCAGATGGGTTTTTGCACTGAACAGATGGAAAAACTGTGACATTTCAAAATTTGCCATTTAACGGATATTTTTTTTAAGTCAGTAACAGTGAAATTCATTATTTCAACTCCTGATCTCCAGCTCTATGGCTTATCGTATGGAACAAAGATGAATTTGGAATGAAAACGCCACGTGCTTGCTCTTTTTTCTAAAATGAGATTTTATCCAAATTAACACACAGCAATGCCCAGCCAAAACCTCCCCTAGCAGAAGGCAGTTGGTGCCATGCATCCCTGCAGCACCAAGTGCAGCCACAGCCAGCCTGGCTGGGGGACACAGCACACACCCGGAGGGGTTTTTCTTCCCAAAACTCATCCAAAAAAGCCACTCACACACACATATGGCTGCAAACCCATAGCTGGGTGGGCTGGCGGGTCCTATTTTCAGCTTGGCAGCCCCAACACAAAGATGGAAGGAGTCCCAGATGGGTTTTCTCCCACTTTCGGAGGTCCCAAGACACTGTGCTCCCAGCTCACCAGCTGTGGGAATGGAGTAATTCTCCCCAGTGCCCCCAGTGCAGCAAGAACCATGCACTGGGCGCCTGGGAGCACTGAGGAGGAGCCAGCAGCATGCGGGCATTGCCAGGAGCAAGTATCCAAGCCCTTGTCCTGTATCTGTGTTGGCTCAGGAAGGAGTGAGCTCTCATCCTCCCATCTCCAGCCTGGATTTGCCATGCAAGAAGAAAACTCCCCTGTTTTCTCAAATGGTTTCCTTATCTGACTTTTTTCAGGGCTTCAGTACAGTGTACTCAGAGGCCCCAGAGCCACATCCAGCCTGGTCTTGAATGGGATGGGGCATCCACAACCTCCTTGGGCAACCTGTTCCAGTGCGCCACCACCCTCTGAATGAGAAACTTCCTCCTAATATCTAACCTAAACCTCTACTGTCTCAGTTTAAAGCCATTCCCCCTTGTCCTGTCACTATCCACCCTTGTAAACAGCCGTTTCCCCTCCTGTTTATATGCTCCCTTCAAGTACTGGAAGGCTGCAATTAGTACAGTGTTTTAAATCCATCATAATCACGGTAACACTGGGCCTCAACATACACTGTCAGCACTTCAAAAGCAAAGAGGTTTACTTTTAAGAAGAAAGAAATATTCAGCCTAACGACTCAAATGAACTCGTTTTATTCCCAGCACAGCACTCTGGAAATGCTCAGCACCCCAGGCTGGCGCAGCGCTTCCCCAGGCACCCAGCATCCTGTACATCCTGCGGTTGTTACCAATGGAAATAACTCCCTGTGGTGGTGGCCCATCTCTTTTTTCTGGAGTGGGCGCTTGGTGCCAAAGGGCAGGACAAAAGGAAGAAGCAAAGCTGCCCCAGGCATTGCTGTGCATGCTCACAGTGCTTCAGCAACATTTTTGATATGCTGCTGGACAATTATCCTGCCCCCCCACAGCAATATATTCTCATTTCTCAGCACAATGAGACCCAAAATTCCCCTATCCATGCAACTGTGCCTGCATCTCTTTCCAAGCTGTTCTAGGAAAACGCTGTTATTGGTTTGTTTTAGTTTTTACAGGGGCAATCGAGCCTCTCCACATCCTCCCAGCCCAATCCTGCCCCAGATCCCACCCATGCACCTCCTGTGTTAATGGGTTTACTTTGTGGGTACCGGCCTCCAAAAGCAGCTCTCAGTTTGTCCTCCCAAGCTGGCAGCTGTGCAGTGGGATAGGAGCAGGTGACAGCCCTTCAGTGTGATGCTCACAGGACTGGTGCATACTGGAGGGCTGGATTTGGGACACGCAGGAGCAGCCCCATCCCACTCACCAAGCTCCCCAGCTCTGAGCCCTGTGCGTCTCTATTCCCACTGAGATGGGGACACTTCGAGTGTGACCCCATGCAGATAAACCAGCCCGATTCCCTTGGGCAGCTGTTGGGTGGCATGGATGCCCCCATGTGTTGCATGGTACAGGATAAAAGTATAGCACTGGGGATTAAGGCAAGATTAGGAGCAGAGGAGTGAAACAAAGGCAATCCCTGGGTGAGGGCAGCAGCGAGGAGATGAAGGATGCTCCTAAAACCTCCCAGCCCCAGATACTGGACAGACATCCCATGGGAAATACCACAAACACCTTGGTGAAATCCCAAAAAGGTCAGGTCTGTAGGTGCACATGGGGACAGCCCTTGGAGCTCTTCTCACAGGAGCAAAATCAGGCTGGGGGGCTCTGAGGGCTGTGTAGCGAGCTGAAATGGGCTGAAGCTGCGATTTACAAAATGGTCATCCTTTAAAAAATGAAAAATTGTGATATTTGCCCCATGGATGCAGGTTCTGCTGGTAATGGAGCACAGGACAGCCCTTCTGCCTCCCCCAGAACCCTTCCAGACAAGGGTTTGCTTCAGGCATCCCCAAAGTCTTCATCCATCTGCTGCATGAATTCCCGCTCCCTGGGTCCTGCTCCTCATTAAGGGTTGAGCCCCTCAGCAAAGATTAATCTGGTGTTTGTGAGAATTTATCTGCTTGAAAAGAGAGGGACCGGCTCTGACCTCATAGTCTGGAGGCTGCCAGGGAGTTTACCATCCCCTGAGCTGTCAAGCCAATTCCCTGCAGCACCAAGCTGTTGTTCTTAGCATCTGCTAGGCAGAAAGACGACGAAATACCCCAAATATCTGTTTGCTTTAAAAGGTAAATATTAATTTCAGGATGCTGTTTACATAAGCAGACTCTTCAAGCTTGAAGTCATTGCCTTTTGCTAGTTGTCACATGGCATTAATGTGTATTTAACATTTATTTAACTCTACTCAGTCCCACTCATGCCAGATGGCAGGCAGCCTGCATGGCGAGGCACAAGCTCACCATGAGAGCAGGGGGTGTTTGGGGATCGCTGCTAGAAGTCTGAGTGGTGCTGCAGCTCCCCAGGTGGCATGGATGCTGTGAGCCAGCACAATGCATGCTGCAGTGCTAAGCCTCAGCACCCAACCATGGTCATCCCCTTGCAAACATTGACGTGAGGAAGGAGTTGTGGTCCCCAGTGGTCTCAGAGGTGATGTCCCCCCTTCTGCAGCCTCTCCTGGCAGCTCCACTTGCTGGCAGGGTCTTGGCATTGTGGCACTTGTCTATGGAGGAGGGAGAGAGTGGAGTTTGCAGCTGATGGAAGCCAAACCATGGGGCTCAGCATCGTGACCAAAGAGATGCAATGACAAGAGAAATGTGATTCTATAGGAAATCCAAGCCACATATGAGCTGGGCTGTCCTCAGATCTTGCTCCTTATCGCTGGCTTTGCATCAACTGCCACTGCTTTGCATCTGCTTGGCTAGATCCTGCCTGGTGCTGAGCTTGCTCATGCCACATCACTGAGCAGGGCAGTGGAGCTGAGCAGAAAGCTGTCCCTATGGGTGGGGAGACCAGGAGTAAAATCCCAAGATACAGAAATGAGTGGCTGACCAATGGGGACCCAGAGGAGCAGGTGACATGGAGCAGTACCTGTTTGTCATCTCCTGAGATCCTCAATGGCTGCAGTGAGCTTCTTCATCTCAGAGAAGAGACGGAAGGTCTCATAAGGAGATGTACATCCGGCACTCAGCTCTGACAACTGCAATGCCCATACTTTTCCACCCCTCCAGTTGTTCATCCTACCACCCAGGGCATTTGGGGGTAATGCAGTACTGTCAAAGTCACTGCTTTCTCAAACTGTAAAAAAAATGGAGCCTTTGGAAAACAAATGTGATATTAAAGATGGTTTCCCTATCCTTATTTCTGCATCAGGCACCCACCAGCTTGAATATACAAATGAGGAAGATCTGAGATGGCTTCAGGGACAAGATTATAGTTTCTAAGCCAGGCTGAGCATTCTCAGGTTCACATGCTCACATTTGATCTGTGCCATAACTGATGGCCTCAGATTTCCCTTACCGGAAGTATTTTAGCACAGAATTACTGTCTGTTCAGGCTCAATAGCTGCAGTGTACTCTCACTCCTGCCTGATGTCATCCTTTCTCCTGTCTCCTCCAGCAGTTCTCTCTCTGCAAGAGCCCATCTTCCTGCAGTCAGGCACATTGACCACTCTGGGCAATGCTGCATTTCCTTACCCAGGAATTAGGGAATTAGTGAGAAACTAGGAGATGAGCAAGAATGGGCATGTCTTTGCTCCAGAGAGCTTGTTTCAGTGCAAGGCCAACCCTCAGTGAGGAGCACTGAAAACAAGACACTAGGACTGGCCTTGGGAAACTCAACCTGGTCAAGCTCTTATGACTAGAAACCCCAGCATGACCACAGAGAACTCAAGCTTTGGACTCTGACACAGTTAAAACACGCACATCAGAGGTCTAGCGTAGACCACTGACGTAGGTTCAGGGTTGTTGTTTTTTTTTCCATATAAGGAAAAAAATTCCATCTAAATGATTTCCTCCTGTGGCCAGCCTGCCTGGCGCTGGGTGTGAGGGAGGGGCTGGGCTGCATGGAGCTCACTGGTGGTGGGGAAATGGTAGGGAGCCCCTGAGTAAGGACAAAGGGACAAGCAATGAAAGCAGATGTCATCGTGGGCCTTCTGTTCCTTCCAGAAGGGAGGAACCTACCTATGACAACACTGGCTCAGAGGCTCTCTGGCGGATGGTGACATTTCAGCGCCACGATGGAAATCCAGAGCTCCTGGTGCGCTGCCGACAGATGTAGCGGCGTCTCCAGGCAGACACGATGTTGGGGTGCCTGCCCTGCCTCGATGGAGGCGGATCCACCTCCATGGGTTCCTTCTCTAGCAGGATGTCCACCTCCATTAGCTCGACGCTGCTTTCGGGTGGATTGATACCCATCGGCTCAGGTTTGCTGCTGCTCCCCTGAAGTTGTGACTGCTTTGGTGGAGGATCCATCCTCCTCCACAAAGGACAGCACAAGGTGGGAAGAGACTCTGTAAAACACTCCTTGTGTCAGCTAGCTGCCAACAAGGTGCGGGTCAGTCAGTGACTGGTCTTCTGTTGTCAGGGTCATCAGGGAGGTGGCTCATGACATGAGAGGCAGTGTGACCCTTAGAATGTCCCATGATGACCAAACATGGCTGCGCTGGGCAAGCTTGGGGCCTATAGCCTGAGATTTGCCCTAATTTTGAAGGGGGAGGAGGGGTGTCTATGATTCGAAGCACAAGAAGGGATAAAATCAGTTCACCAGTGATATTGTGACAGAACACGCCAAACTTTGAGGGTCTCTGTGCTCTTTATATCCTTCAGTCTGCTCCACTGTATATATTGTATATATAATGTCCATAGTTGAAGGGTACAATTAAGCACATTTGAAATGTTTGTGGGACTTCTAAACCCAAGAGATGCCTGCTCCTGGCCATCAAACTCAAACAAAGCTGCACTCAGTCACTGCGCAGCAGCTCACCTGCAGCTGGTACATGACCAGCAGTAACCCATGCAGAACTGGAGGGGTTCACTGCCAGTTTGCTGGGAGCATGATCCTATGGAACAACAGCAGTGTTGCTGCCCTTCCTTCCCCAGTGCTGTGCAGGGCTCACAGCTCTTGTTGCCTTGCTTATAAAGACAGAGAGTTGATGGTTCGTAGGGCAGCCAGTTTGAGTGTTCTGCTCCGTCCCAAGAGGTGTGATGAACCCTGCAAATGCTGAGCCACTGGGCTACAGGAAGCAAAGAGCCACAGGAACACTGGTACCAGTGTGATCTGCCAACTGGTGGCAAGGCTTTCTGCACAGGACAGATGTGGTCCAGCTCTCAGGACATTAGTATTTTACTGCTGAGAACAGAAACCCGAGTTATAACTCAGTTTGCAGATACACAGCTACTTTCCTTTAAGACTATTGGGAAGTTCCTGGCCCAGCCAGCCCACCCGCAGTGTCCCTAGGGAGCACCTATCACAGCAAATTCCTTAGCACAGACTATCTCTTGCTCTGTTTTCAGCTGCTGACTAGCTGTCAGCATTGGGCTGGTGCTGCACGTGCAGCCGCAACAAAGCCCAGGCAGAACATCTAGACACTTGGTGAAGCTCTTGGAATCAGCAATCCCAGCACTTTTGGGCTCAGTGGTACCCACCAGAGGGAAACCCAAGCTTTGGACTCTGCCACAATTAAAATAGCCACACTGGAGGTCTGTTGTGGACCCTTGACTTAGCATCAGGTTTTTCCACATAAGGTAAAAATGACATCTGAATGAACTGGCTGTGCAGCCAGGCTCTGAGGGACATTTTTGCAGAGGCAAGGTGCTGGAGTACCAGGCCTAAGGGAGATCTGCTGGCACACCGAGCTGCCTCACAAAGCCACAGCAAACCAGATAGGCTTGTGATGGAGCTCCTCAGCCCCATTGAAGGGCTGGGCAGTCAGCTGCAGCCATCCTCACTGAGGAGTCCCATTCTCCATGGGGGGTCTTGATAGATGAAAAGCTTAACATGAGCCAGCAGTGTGCTCTTGCAGCTTGGAAAGCAAATGGTATCCTGGGCACCATCAGAAGAGGAGTGGCCAGCAGGGACAGGGAGGTGATCATCCCCCTCTACTCTGCTCTTGTGAGGCCCCATCTGGAGTGCTGTGTCCAGCTCTGGAGCTCCCATCCGATCGCTGCAGTTGCTACAACACTTGGAAGATGCATCATGCGAGTGCCACCCTACACACACTTTAGACTAGGCAAACCTCCCTGCCTTTTCTTGCCAACAAGGAACACTACAGCTCGACCAACCTCTCACGCCGCATTCAGGGACAGCAATTCCCAGCACGGCTGTGAACAGCTTACCTTTGGCATTCCAACCCGCAGGCACACAGCCCAGCCCATCCTGCAGCCATCCCCTGCCATCACGGCACTGACTCTGCCCCACCGAGCCGCTCATTACTGCTTGTAAGGCTCACCTGCCCATGCGGGCATCCAGTCTGTACCCAGCTACGCTTACAAGCAAATCTCATGCCTCTTGGCTCTGGATTCTAAGTCGTCCAGTACTCAAAGGGAGCTTA
>JAOWBP010004554.1:2178195-2209486 GCA_028571105.1 Tragopan temminckii | reverse complement strand
CCCTATTGCTAGTAACGTTTCGCTCCAGGTTGGAACCAGGCAGACAAGATTCCCAATCAAAGAGCAAATTGTTTGTGTGTGTGTTTAAGAGCAGGAAGGGGCACGGTCTGGTAGTTACTTGGGGAAGTTCTAGCAGCTGTGGCTGAGCCCTGTGTGTTTGCAGATAGCAGATGTGGCTGTTTCTGGCCACGCGTGCTGCTGGGCGCAGAGCTGGTGCTGCAGCCAGAAGTGTGGGTCTCTATGGGGACGTAGCTCCTCCTCTACGGGAGAGCATCCCTGGGGCTTCTCATCATCCTGAAAAGCAGCCTGAGCTCTTTGCTCGCAGCTGCTGCAGCTGCTCCGTGATCCAGGCCAGGTGGAGCAGGAGAGCTCCAAATGATGATGGTTGCATCAGGTCCTATCTGTGCCAGTGCTCAGATAGCAGCAGGGCTGGGCATGCAGTGAACACGATAAACTGAGCTGCTTCTAGGGTGATTGTGTGGTTGGACCTCAGGTTCACCCCTGGGTATCCCATCTCTGTGATAAGAGAAATAAGAGATACGCTGTTTGTGGGTGTGTTGTGACAGCTGAGAACAAAGTAGATTTGCGTTTTGGTTGGTAACAGGAGATTGACTCCAGGGAGGAGACAAGGTGCCACCTTTGCCTGCTGGCTCTGAACACATTGACCTTCCCCTACTGGGATTGGGGATCTCACATGGAATCTACTTGGCTTTCCTCCCACAGCTTCCTCTTTGCATGATCCCTGCTCTCCAGCAGTGCTTATGGTCTGCACATATCAGCCCTGGATCCCCTTTAAGGTCTCTGTACAGAGGAAGGCTCTGAGACTAGCAATATGCACGCAGTGCTTGATGTTCCCTGGGATCGTAGCGACAGAAGGAATGGTCTTCCTGAGCTTTAGGGCTTTCCCGAGCCAATGCCAGGTTCTTGCTGAGCTGTGACAAACTCCACCTGGCACAGCGAGGGATGAGCTGCATGGAATTATGGCATCTGCTTGTAGGTGTCACCTAGGAGATTTTCCTGGGTATCCCCTGTAAATTACCTTTGCTATTGTTAGTGTTGTATGCTGTTATAATAACAATAAAATTGCACGTCCCTGGGCCAGAGCCACAGGGTACAAAGCCTATGGGAGGAGATACCTCTACCTTGAAAAACTCCCTACCAATGCAGAAGAATATCACTTAGGTGCAAGGTAACAGCCAGAGATGTGCTGGGGGACCTCAGCCTACAGAAGCACAGTGCTGGTTGCACTCTATCTAGATTTCTTCTTCCCCATCCATCCTTCCTGCCATATGCTAGAGTTACTGCTGCACACTCACGTTTGTCCTTTTCCTTCTGTCCTGTAACCAGGGGATGGAGGAAGGTATTAAGGTGTGCTTCTACCCACAGCAGGAAGAGGCTTACATTGTGAGTGTGTGTACCTGCAGTGATGCCTCTCCTCTCCTTTGCTTTTGTTCTGCACACTGTTACCCCATCTCCTCCTGCTCATCACTTGACCAGAGCTGCAGCAGGTCTGATCCCAGTGTGCTGTGACAGCCATGGTTATAGAATTATAGATTCACAGAATGGCTTGGGTTGGAATGGACCTTGAAGATCATCTAGTTCCAACCCCCTGCCACGGGCAGGGCTGCCACACTCTAAATCAGATCAATCCGGCAGTGCCTCTGCACCACATGGGGAACCTTTTCCCCATCCCAAAGCAACACGCCCTGCTCACCTTTCCTCTCTCCCCCAGGCTGCTCAATACCATTGGCAGCCCCACCACTTGGAGTCACCACATCGGCCACAATGGCCCCATGTGAGCGTTGTCCCCATGCCCCATGCCTGGTGGCAGTCCTCCTGCTCTCCCCACGTTGCACACAGCCGACCATTAAGCAGTTGCAGAACAATTTGCTTTGCTTTTACGGCCATTTAAAATTTTACCGATTTTTAAATGCAAACTTCTCAGGAACAATCATCAGCGCAGTAAACATGCAGCTTGTGCAACACCGCCGAGGAGGCTTGTTGTGAACAGCATGTGTATTAGTAGTGTAATTAAAATATCAATTACGCTGCGCTGACAGGTTGCCAAATAACTGGCTTTTGTGCACAGTAAACTTAATCACTCCTCAATCCACTCGCAAGACCCGCTGCAATCTTGGTGCCAAACCAGCACAACATAAAAACAGCATTTGCTAAAGCACTGCTTCAATATTACTTTGCGTAATGGTGCTGCACTCCATCGCTGGTATCATGTTCTGAAAATTATCTTTTAATGTACAATTTGTATTGCTGAGAAATGTCACTTACGCCGCAGAACGTCTCGGCGACATAAAATCCGAGATTTATTCCTGTCATTTTTTGTCTCCTCTGCCATGTTGATAATAAGAAGCCTACTTTGTGTGTGCAATGCTCATGTCAGTTTTGAAATTTGGGGTTTCATAAAAGACAGTAGTATAAATAAAACATGATATAAATTAAAAATATAGCGGAAAATAAAATCTGCGAGTTACAGTCGCAGATAAAATAATACAGCGTGAAGGGGGTTTTGAGAACAATACCAAGTAACTGGAAGTGTGCAGAGTAAATATGCTAAAGATGTGGGATGGGCCTTTTTTAAGAACTGATTCTGATCTTAAAATGTGTTCATCTCTGCACACACAGACATGCAGATGGATTCCCATCGCTTAGCCTGGTTTTACCCTGTGGATTTGGGTTGTCTGCCTCCCAGTGATGACATTTTCTCCCTGGATCTGGAAATTCAGAAGAGGGTTTCTTAGGAGTCTGGGATGTGGCTCTAGGAAAAGAGTGCCCGAACGTGGCCAATTCTCCTCCCCCTGGAGCATCTGTCACCTTGGTCCCAAGAGCCAGCGATGTGTTTGGAGCCCCATAGGCTCTGCTGTGCTTGGGGACCATCTCTTCCCTCTCCTGTGGTGTGCTTGAATCATATCTGCCATCTCCTTCCCTCCTACTCCAAAAAGAGTAGGAAATGATGTAAAAAAGTAAACATCAGAAAAAAACGCAAAGGCTGAACAGTCAGAATATGTCCCATGCAAACTTAAGCAGAACATTGCAAAGCATCGTACCTTTAATTGCAGTGTGAGATAAACGGTATCCAATCATCTCTGCTTAAATATTGGTCTTTGGTGTGAAGCTTTCAGGTTCTGTTTGGACCCTTTTGGGAACAAGAAGTAAAATCAGAGCTATATGTTTCCAGGGGCTCGCTGCTAACCAAATCCTGTATTTGGTTACACTGATTTGGTTGCACCCATTTGATGGCACTAATTGAGTTGCACTAATTTCCAGCACATGAACCAATGGCATAGGATATATAAGAACTTGTCGTTTGGGCCATGCACAGGAAGATTTCCAGCAGTGACAATCCTCCAAACACGACTATGCACCCTGTCCTGCATCGTGCTCCGTCACTTGTGGTAACGTGGGGATGTAAATCAAAGCCAAGCTTTTACTGTCACCTGCCTGGGTTGGTAGCGATGGCATAACCCAGGGATGTGGCCTTGCCAAAGAGGCATAGCTAGCTCCATCCCAGTGGGTGCTTTGCCTATATTCACCCTGCCTGCTTCCCCTTCCATACTGTGCTTTGTGACGTGCAAAAGACACTGCCTTTTTCACATTCCCATATGCATCTATAACCCAACTTCCCTGTGCAACATAAAGTCACTCTGAAATGCATCAGGAAGCTGAGAGAAGAATGATTCCTGCCAGCTTTAACCAGCAGCACTTTGGCTGCAGGACAAACTGTGCTGTCAGTTATCCCAGCAAACTAGCATCTCTGTAAGCTCCTTGCACTCCATTCTGAACATTTTGATCAATGTTGCAGCCCCTTTTTAATTACCCTTATCCCCCAGATCCACCTTATTTATCTCCTAGCTGTCGTTTGCCTCCTCTTTGCATGTTACCGGGTTGCATTATCCTGCTCTGGCAATTACTCATTGCCTCGGATCTTCATTGTCAAAAGAGAGGATTCATGTGCCTTTGAGGAGCATTCCCAATCCAGGCTGTGCTGTGCTAAGTGGCTCTCAGTACCTTTCCAGAAGTTCCATTCACAAACAAGCCTGCCCATTTTGGAGGCTGCCGAGAGCACACCCGGGGCAGGAGAGCACAAAAGGATGGAAATTTCCACAGCTTTTGTTTCAGACAGAGAAGTTACGGTGACTATTCACTGCTGTAGGTGTGTACACATTGAGTAAGTCTATTTTATTATTAAAATGGGAGCCATTTTTAGAGGCAAGTAACAGAAAGTGCTTACAATAAAAATAATAGGCTGGAACTGGCTTTGTTGTGCAGCACGATCAAAAAGCTCCACCAGCCACGTGGCTCAGCTTGAGGGAAGGGAGAGGGTTTCTAACTAGTGGTAAGATTTCCTCCACTGGTAAACGTGTACGGCAGTCCCAGCCTTGTTGTAGGAGTTCTTTCCACCTGTGAGGTTTGCAGCAATGGTGGAGGACAAGTAACAGAAATGGGAATCTTGAACCAGATTTCCCACTCTCCATCCTGATTCTCAACCAGCGGGGTGGGTGTGAATCTGGATGGGTCCAGAAGACGCAGAGGGCTGAACTCTGAAAAACGCATCTCCTGGCATCCCTTCCATCTGCCTTGCTGCTGCAGCTGAAACAGTTCTCAACCCCACAGCCCAGGAAAAATCAAAGTTACCGTTTAAATGAAGAATACTGCTGGAGAACTGCTTCTGCGAAGAGGTGTGGGATGCGGTGTCAAGAGAAATTATAATGATTGCTACAGATGCAGCTTGTCACAGAAAGAGAAAAATGTTCCTGCATCTGATGCATGGCAGCGAGCCAGTTGGTAATGTTATATGTCCGAGTGTTTCACTTTGGCTCTGCTGGCTGGAAAGCATTCTGTAATGCTCTGCCTGGCGTTCGATTCGTCTCTCAGCTCTGCAGAATCCCATTACAAACTCTCCTTTTACACCGTGGAAATTGTTTGGTCTCTCCGACCGGCTGCATGAGGGAAGGAGTGTATTGCTGCAGTTCTTCAGCATCCATGGAAATTGTTGGTGTTATACTTCACACTTATCTCCTTGCAGTGGGCATTTCTCATTATAGATCCAGACGTCCTGTAAGCAGCACGAGGCAGCTGGAACATTGGGGGATGCTGCGGTGCGTGGAGTGGCTGCTCTGTGCAGTGGCAAAGTGGTTGGATTTGGGGTGAATTGAGGTGTTGCAGCAAGAAAAGGGAATAGCAAAGACTGGGACCAATCAGGGAGTGGCTGGCCTGAGCCAGGATGGTTTCTGTAGAGAAGGAGCATGTTTTGCCCGGCTCACCCTGTACGGTATTGTTGTCTGGATCAAAGTTGAAAGGAGCTCTTAGCGATCCTTGTGCGCCTTAGTTTGTGGGAGGCTCTCAAAGCATTGCTGTGGCCCTGGATGCATTGGGTTTATGCTTTATTAGTAACAATGCTGGGTGCGGGCAGTGAGGGACAAAATTTGTGGGTGGCACAAAGGAATGAGACATATTCGGAACAGGAGAAACAAAGTTTGGAGAGATTTAGACATAGGATGAAAGTGGACTACAGCGTTTCTAAGGGAGCTCAATGTTGCTAACTGCATAGAGATAAATGCATAGAGCAAGTGTGCCAGAGGAGCTGAATCAGGGACATCTCATAAGGGAAGAGCAAGGAAGCTTCACAGGAATTGAGATTTGGAAACTAAGAGCATTGGAAAGCAATTTTTTTATTTTTTATTTTTTATTTTTTTCCGTTCGGATCTATAGAAATTTTGGGACTCCCTGCCTCAAGGAAAATGATGCACCAAAGAGACATTTTTTAAATGCTTGTGGGGATACCAAAACCATGGGGAGTTGCTGTAGTAGATGTTAAACTGTGGATGAGTAGAAAAGGAGGAGAAAGTTGTTACATGTGGTAAACCTGAAACTGATGTCTAGCTGGAATTGATCCGAGCTGTGAGAGCACCAAGTCCCATCCAACACATACTGTGCCTCATGTGGGGAAGGATGGAATTGGCCCGTGTCTGTTCTGGGCTAGAGGTAACACTTAACTCCTACTGATTTGTTGTAAACTGTTGATAAAACTGATGGCTGAAGCAGTGCTAACTGCTTTCCTTTCCTTGGAACACCACCAGGCAGCTCTGTGTTGCTTCCTCTGCATCCAAAGCCTGGGCTCTCTTTATCCTGACGATGTGGGGATGGAGTTTTGGGCACGTTCCCAAATTAAACCTTTGAGGTCTGTCCCATTGCTCTCTTCCAGCACTCAGTAGTGCCAGCCCATGAGGATGTACCAGCTTCTGCCAGCCACCTCCTAAAGGTGCATGTTCAGGTTTGCATGTGCAGAAATGGTCTCTGCAGGAGCTGAGCTCCAGCTATGAGCACAGCATGGATCTCGTGTTCTTAACACAAAGCATCCATCTGCCAGCACCAGCCCACCTGCTGTATCACAGAGGTCTTCTTCCCAGTGCTGGAGGCAGTCCTGCGCACAGCTCCAAGTTCCTCGCAGGCTGGGCTCTTTCATGGCTTGTTTCCAGTTCTCTATCAGTTTTCTGTGTCTGTCCTAGAGGCTCTCTGATTATTTCAGCCCGTGTTTTTTAGCAACCAACTGCAGACAGCTGGCCATCTGGTTAGCATTAATCTGAGGGAGGAGGCTGTGCTCTCACCTGCAGGGAAATCACTTTCCTTTCAAGATGAGTTCTCTAACTTCATGTTTATCCTGAGCTGAACTGAGGACATCCAGTTTGGGAGAGAGGGAAGCAGGGGTGAAAACAAGATAGATAGGATACATTCCTTTCCCAACTGATCCCTTGCAAAATCCAAGGGCTTGCTCTGCTATGTCTGTCTTGGTAGACGTGGTTGTATGGAAAGTCCCTGCCCTACCCCCAGTGTTGGGGCAAGGCCGTGGTCAGCCCCACAAGTGGCTGGTTTAGGTCTATTGGTAGCATTGACCAAGTTCTCTCAGGTGGAAGACCCATTCCTTTTTAAGGTCACATTTCATTATGGGATTTGTACTCCTGGAGGTTACTGCTGCCTCAGTGGCTGCCCATTGCCTGGCCAAATTCAGCCCCTCTGTGATGGGCAGTGGATGCTTGCAGTAGTGGATGCTTTACAGCATTTGTGGAGCATCTAAGCAGACTTGCCCCAAAGATGAATTCCCAACAGTGGAGCCCAGATAGGATGGAAAAGATTTTTTAATCCTTTTACAAATGACCAAACTGTTGGAGTACTGGCTGTGCTGGAACCCATACAGACCGTGTTAGGGAATTTGTGAGGTGAATTACAGAGATCTCTGTCCCACACAGGACACAGCAGATTTGGAACTTCCTTCTTTTGTAATTTAGCATCTGTGGTTCTGCCATGCTGTTTTACAAGGCAGAAATCCAATTCCTCAAGGGATAGAAGCCAGAGTTCAGCACGGAGTATTATGCCCTGATGAGGCTGTTGTATTAATGCCAAGTGGAAGAGCAATATCGCTGCTGATTTATGGGATGTGTCCATGTGTGGCTAAGCAGCATGGTTCTGTAAACATTTCCTCTGCTATCCAAGCGAATATTTATTTTGTAGTTTAGAGCTGTATGGTCAGGCTGGCTGAGGAAGGCATTTCGTGTGGAGCTGGACAAGGTCTATCAAGGGGGATTTTTAGAATGCATTTTTACTCTGGCTTCTCACAGTCCCAGAGGTGAGATGTGACCTAACAAAACTTCTCTGCTGTGAATTCCCACAGAATTAAGAGGAAAAAAACCTGAATCTGCTGGGATCGCACAGAGCTGCACATCCAAACCTCATCCTACAGGGAATGCCTTGTGCGAACCTTTCTGGTGTACGTTAACATCTTTAGGTTTGCACAGAAAAACAACTGCCTACAGAAATCCTGCCTTTTGCTTTTGTGCTTTGGGACAAAAATCCAGGACTATACTGAAGTCCCTTTGAAAATTTGGATTTCGTGATCTGTAATGAGTGAGCAAAGCTGGAATTCTCCTGAGTGACAGTTTGCCTCATTCCCTTTTGCTTTGCCTTCTCAGTGAGGTAGAAAAGCCGTACATAGTACAGTGAATTTAGTTCAGCCAACAGCAGCTCAGCCATGCTGATTTATTGGAGCCATTCACTGGGAAATGCTGCACTTCTCTGGAAGTGGGAGCGCCTGTCAATTTCATGTGGATTTTTACTCTTGCCCATGAGTGGTCAAAGGATTTGGTTATCACAACCAGATTTTTGCTCTTGTGTCCTCCATGTGATGCTGCACTCCATCAGTTCCTTGCAAGTGTGTGTGGAAGCAGAGGAAACATGAGCAGAGTCCTTGCAGTGGTTTTAAATCATGTCCCATTGTATTTGCATGTTTGCAGTGTTTGTTTTGTATGGGAAGTTGGCCACAGGATGACAATAAAGAGGTGTGAGGAAGTGGCCAGTAATGTTTTAATACCCCTTTGATCTCTTGGCACACTTAGATGCCATGTGCACCACAAATAATAATAACTGGACTTCAGTTGGAGCTTACATTTAAGGTTCACAGAGGAAAAATTAGATGAATAACTACAGTTATTGCTGTGGTAAGATGGCTCCTTTGTAGTACATATTCTACTGTAATTTAAAAAGCATGGATCATTAAAATCAATACATATTGCAACCAGACTTCATGAGCTCCATTCTCACTCTCACAAAGATGTGTCAGTCTTGTCAAGAGCTGAGAACTGAAGTTATGGGAAACAGCATTAGCTCAAGGAAGGCTGGGTTTAATATTTCCTCAAATAAACCTTTTTCTAGCTTCTTTCTGGGTAGAAGTGCAAGTATTTAACATGAGCAGAGCAGACTTCCCAGCCTCTTCAAACTGATTGTGAAGTAGGGCAGCCAGCAGTGCCATGAAACAGGTGAGATGTGAGCATGTCTTATTTATGGGCTTATAATCAGCTTCCAGGAAAAAAAGCTTGGTGTATAGCCCCAAGCTGGAGCTGGGAGCATGTCCGGTGGCACTACCAGAAGGAGCTGGGGCTCAGGGCTCCCAACCAGGGGCTCCTTCATGGCTTGTCTCCCTGAGCCCCTTCCTTTGGGGCCAGGGCTGTGAATTTTTTCTATTTGGGGGCAGTGAGAAGCTGATCCTGCAGCGTGGTGCAGGGGATCTGACAAGAGTGTTATGAAAAGTCTTTAAGAGACAGGAGTTTACAGAGTCCTTTGGATAAAGAAATACATATACGTGGGAAAAAAAACAAACAGGTTTTCTATCTGAAGCCATCAATATGGTTGCCAGGTACTGGGTAGTGCAGAGCTGAGTCACAAGCAGAAGAACTACTAAGCGATGAGCCCAGCCACTTTGTTTAAAACACTGCAAATGTAGAACATGCCAACTTGAATAAGCCAGCTTTGTAGGGTGATAGCCAGGTGGGAGCTGCTCTTCAGGACTGAAGCAGTCACCTGGCTGGCTTTGGCAGGGAAGAGACTGATGCTCTTCTGCAGTGTGAATCAAAGGACCTGTCTGAGCCTTGGGATGGAATAAGCATCTCTGTGGTGTTTCGAGGAGAGCTGGACACTGAGCTCAGATGCATCAGTCCACGTGTCTGCAATTGAACAGATGTTGATTTTTTGAGCTATTTAGCAGATAGGGCCATGAAGCACATTGAAAGCTGCCAGGGAATTAGAAAAAGTGGAGAACATCTCAGCTGATGTCATCACTGGCGTGAACAGGTCCATCCAAGTGCAGCCATGGGGGAGAAAGGGATGTCTTGCACTTCGCATCAATCCCAGGGACTTGGATCTTCAGAGGAGTTTGTATTGCCCTGTGAGGCTGGAATCCTGCAGAAGCAAAGGGCTCGCTGGGAGCCATCTCCCTGGGTGTGCTACACCAGCATCCCACTGCAGTCCTCAGGGCTTCGGGGAGAAGCAGCTCCCAGCTGAATGAAACCAAGAGCAGCTTCCAGAGGTGTGAATGCAGATTGCAGAACTCACATGGGCTCGGCAGTACAGCCCTTCCCAGAGGCAGAAGCAGATCCAGGAGCAGAAAGGGAGTGAGGCTGAGTCACACACTGACATCACAGCAGCACAGGGCTGGCGTCAGAGCTGAGCTGGCACAGTTACATGCATTTGGTATTCCGGGCGAGCTGCCGCAGTGGCAGAAAAAATTATTCACAGATCAAAAAAAGAAAGGCATTAGCAGTACAAAGTGTCATGATTTTCTCTGTTCTACCACGAAGCTGAAACAAGATGCCAGCTGCGGTACATGAGAAACAGCTTGAAGGAACACCAACAGAAATGCACTGATTGCTCCTGAAAGCCCCATGCAGTTCACACGGAGGGATCGCTCACTAATTCGTGGGGCGGTGCGGCCCTCCGCCGGCTCAGGGGGTGGATCTGGAGCTGAGCATCACAACAGGAGCACGGCAGTCGTGTGTGTTCTGTCACTGGGAATAAAGGCCAGGGTGAGCAGAGGGCTGCCAGCCACCGCGCTGTAATTGAGAGATGTCAAACTGGCTTTTTGCCATAGAGAAATAGAGGAAAATGAAAAGGAATATAAAGTTCACAGCGGAGATGCTGGCTGCTGCCATGCACACAGCGGAATAGAGGAGACAGTCTTCAGAAATCAGATGCAGATACCAGCAAGCAAACGCCACAATGAATGCTGGGCCACATGATGAAGCTGTACTTTTAAAAAAGCATCAGATATAACATTATGTCATTGCATGAAGTCTTTTATCATGGGCTGATCGGCCTGAGGCGGCAGCTCTCAGCAAGGGTTTGCCAATGAGGCCATGGGCTGCAGGCACCAGTCCTATCCCCAGCGGCACAGGTCCAAGTGAATGCAAAGCACTGCAGGTGTCTGTGAGTGCCTTCCGTTTCCCTGAAACATGCATGGCTTGCTGTAGGAAGAGGCATGTATGGAAGTGACTGTCCACGACTCTGAGCCTAAAAGCCCCCAGGCCAATTAAAATGCCTTGATCGGTAAGAACTTTAGAATGACATTGTTTTGCTGTAGAGGTACTGCTAAGCAAGCACGCTGGCTTTGTTGCGTCCATGAAGATGCCCTGGCTGCTTGTTTCTCTGGAAGCAAAGCTCTGTAAGATTGGCTGCAGAAGTGCCTTTCCATCAAGCAGCATGGCTCGATGTCTGTGCCAAGGAGATGGGCATCTGCTATGCCTGGCACAGCACCCTGGTGCATGCAGCAGGGTTTTGGGGCATTCCACTACCAAGGATTTGCCCAAGCAAACATTCTGAAGCCCTGAATTGCTGCTACTGCTTCTCTGCTCCCTTTGCCTTCACATCACTGACCCTTGTTGGCAGGGCTGGCAGCTGGGGGAAATATTTTAATTTCCAAACTGAGGCAGTGTGACTTGGTGCCGCTGATGAGCACAGCTGCAGCACCCCACGATGCCATTTTACAGCCTTTCCTCAGAGCAGGACCGTGCTTTGAAATGAAAAAGTTCCATCTTAAAATAGAAAAACACACTGAATTATGCAGCCACTCGATGATTATTTTTTAGTGCTGCTGCTAAAAACACCCCATTGTAAGATGAGAGTGCCATCAGGCTACCGCACGCAGGGAGCCTATTTCCAGATGTGTTTTATTTTCTAACTCTGGCCCAAGCCTTGGGAGTAAATATTTACATCTCTCTCTTCTTTCCTACCGTCTGTGGGGAGTGTGGCATGGGGCACCCATGGGTGGCACCCAGCTTGGCTGGGTGGGGGGGGAGATGTGCACATGGATAGGAATGGCTATGCGCCCAATATTAATGATGAGTTTGGAAGCTTTGCCTAATTGCATTGTCTCTCTTAAGATGATGAGACAAATATTTATGAGTGGGACTTCTTATTCTCATTGTAATCAGCGACATAAATAGGAAACACCTTTATAAAGAGTTAATAAAAATGTGTAAACACGGGCTCGAGCACAAACTATTGAGCAGTGTGCTGTAAAACATTCTGGTGTTTATTGTATTAATTGAATATTCATGAGATGCCAATTTAAATTACAGTTCACAACTGTTGCTGTGTCTAATGAATAATTTAAACAAGTGTGGCCAAAGAGATTTCAACGCCGCATTAGCAAACTGCAAGGGATTAAGCAACAGAGAATTTATAATTAGCTTTGTATATCCTATAATAAATTCATTGGAAAGATGGTTTTAATTATCCCACATGTTAATTCAGAATTCAGTGCATTAATTTTCGATTGAAAAGTAACCCTTTCTTCCCAGATAATGTATTTTGTCTTCGTTTCCTGAATCTCAGGGAATTGCAAGTGTGGTGATGCTCAGTCCCTGCAAACTCAGTGCGTTGTTGCAGCCCTGCTTCTCCCATCCTGTCCTCCTCAGTGCCCTGATGGGTACTTCAGAAATGCGGTCTGTTCCAGGAAAACATGTCTGCAAAAGGGATAAAAGTTTTTGCTGGTCACCTCCTATACACAGCTCTAAGTTTTTAAACAAAAACAAGGATGGGTGTCAGTGGAACCCCGAGGTTGATTTGCTGCGTTCTATAGAACAGGAACAAGACGAGTTTGCCAAGTTTGGGAGAAAACCTGCAAAGTACGTCTGGAAACAGGATGCTTTGGTCTTGGAAGATTGTAGGAAGGCTTTGGGCATTACAAGGCATGGCCCTGCCCATGGCTGGGCTGCAGTGGGAGCAGCTGAGGCTGCAGAGGGTGGAGGTGTTGGGGAGGTGTCCTGGTGCCCGTGCTGTTCTGCAGAAGGCAGGGAGGAGAGCAGCAGTGTGCGACAGCCATGGCGTGCCGTGAGTATGGAGAGACAGCAACGTCCTAATGAACTGTGAGCCCTCGGGAGGGTGCATGTTGTCTGTGCTCTGCCTTCCTCCTGCTTCCCCTCACCTCCCGGCTTTGCTGTGTGGTTCTCTTGTTTTTAAAGAACCTAATGGCAGTGTTTGCTGTTGCCCCATTGTGTCCATCAAATGAGGTCAATGATCAATGCTGAGGAGGAGTGGCTTTGGGGCAGAGGTGTCCCAGGCCGCCTTCAGACCACCCCACGCCTTCAGCTGCTGCTCCGGTGCCTCTGCCTTTGGGTGGCTGCAGTTACTGAAGTTGATGAATGGGCAGCATCGCTGTAATGCAGTGCATTATCGGTGACATTTATTGATCAAACCTCAGGACTCCATCGATCAAGCTCCCCAGTGTCAGCTTATAATCCCAGTGGAAAAAATTAAGCCTGTAATGGGGTCGTGCGTTGCTTGTGGTTTTAATACCAGTGGGTTATGTGTTTTGGGAGGGAAGGAAGTGGTTTCAATGGCCCAAATCCCTCCTATTACCAGGATCAAACGAACGCTGGAGGTAGGAATCTGTGGTGGTGGCACTGCAGGCTGGGCAGAGCCAAGCCCCATTAAACATGGCATGATTCCCTCCAGCAGTCAGCTCTCTCCATGGTGGAAGGAAAGAAAGGAATCACTCGGGTGCCTGTTATCTGTCAGGCAGCAGCCCAGCAGGACGGCACGCTGCTGGATGGAGCAGCTCTCACTAGCCCTTAATGCAATGCAATAATCCAACAGCACGGACTGCACAGTGCAGGCTGCGCGGAAGCACAAGTTAAGGTTGCTGCTGGAGCCTTAATAAACACTCTCCGAAGTTGTGTAGCTTTAATTCTGCACTTACATTGGTTTTTGCACGTCTGCAGTTTGTGCTGGAATAGCATCTGTGGTTCTATTAGCTAGTGACAAAATGAGAAGGGCTGCTTCTTGGTGAGGCAGAGCAGGAGTCGTCACATCTGGCTCTCGTGGCTGGAGACAGTGCTCTCTCAGAGTCGAGTTTCTCTTCTCTGCTCCCTTCTGCAATTAGTTTTGTGCATAAAGCATCATTCGAGCTTTTTGCACCTCTTTTAAAAGCGTTCACATTCCCTCTAATTAAAGACAAGCAGATAACAGACGGCGCCTTCTGTTAACAGCTTATGTGATGCAGCAAAGTTGCTGCAAACCTTGCTGCTCCCGGAGTTTCCCCTCTGCAGAGCAGTTCTGTTTTGCTGGTGGGGAGCTGATGGGCAGGAGGTGCAGTCCCTGTCTCACGTTGATCCAGGAGAGCTGGATTTACAGACTCACAGAATTCCCCAGCCAATATTCAGTCACAGAAGTATTGTTTTTCCCTGAGTGTTGGTGTTCCCCATCATCAGTGACTCTTACAAGACATTTATCACAGGCCAGCCCAATAATCCCGGCAATATTTGGGTACTGAGCTGGGGTCAGGCAGTAGGTAGCTCCCTGCAGATATGTTGATGTGATGTGGTTTGTGCAGATATGGGACCAGCACTAGGGGAATCAACTCTTTCTGATACTGCCAGCTTTTCTTTTCACAGAGTTTAACACCACCAGGATGATCTTTGTATTCTTCCCATTTTGTGTTTGTGTTCTAAAATTACTTCTTTTTTTCTTCTTCTTCCCCTTCTTTTTTAATGCTCCATGCAATAAAACGTGGAAACCCGTCATTACTGTTGAGTCTATTGCTTGATGTGAATGCAATATCTAAAATATCTGCAAAGAGCCAGGAGAAACATTAACACAGTGTTCACAAAGTGAACTGTACCATGCAGGAAGGATTCGGTCATCTGCAGGAGCCAGGAAAGGCCACGGGGCAATGGGTCCCAACAGGGTGCATTTCAGTGCAAGGCTTCTTGATGCTAGAAGGGCCATCTCCTGTACTCCTTTTTCCTTTTTGCTCCTTTTTTGGAATCCCATTTTTTTTATTTGTGGGGTATTTTGTTTGTTTTTGTTTTGTTTTTGACATTGTCCTCTGTTATGTAGGGAGTGTAAATGGATGTTGCATCCATTGTGTTTTCTGAGAAGTAACTTCTGGCTATCTGGCAGCCCTGCTGCTTTGATAGAAATGCCAGGAGTGCCACGAGGTCTGCAGGAGCAGAGCTCATGGAGAGGACTTCTGTCCATCTCAGCAGTTCAAAATCTTTTAGAAAGGCAACTGAGCCTTTCTGTCTGAGTTAAGACATAAAACATATTATAATTTCTGCTTATCCCTAAGGCTGTTTGCACAAAACCAGATCTCTGCTTCTAGAGAATCCATCTGCTCTTCCCAAATCCTACGGGACAGCTTTGTGGGGCAAGGGATGGTCCCCCTGAGCACTAAGCTGCACTGCTGGAGAGCAGCTGCATGGCCAGAGGTGACCTGCAGAGTGTGTCCGGGGCCCCTGCAGCAATACGTGACCCTGGGAAGCATTCAGCAAGCCCTGATATTGAGTTAATTACTCTCTTAGGAGATTTTAACTGTGGATCTGTCTTCCTGACAGCATCCTTGGGATTAAAAAGTGAAAACTGAAACGAGAAGAAAACTCTCAGGTCAGGTTATTGCTTGAATGTGATGGTCTTGAATATCTTTTCCAAGCTAAAGGACTCTGTGATTCCATGAAATTCAGATGGATGGATAGCATCACACTGGAGAGACTTCTCTTGATTCCCATGGGGATAGGACTTCATATTCCTGTGCACTGTTTCTACCAGAAGCAGCCTCAGACCTTCTCCATGACCTTGCAGAAGCAGCACCCAATGGAACCTGGGTGAGGCCATCCCCTTGTTGGCATCCCCAGCAGCGTGGACCATGGGATGTCACCATGGTATCTTGTGTCTCCATGCTGGAGGGCTCCTTCCAGTTCCTCCTATGGGCTCAGCACCATTCCGACTCCCAGGGCTCTCAGCCCCTCAGCCCATACACCTGCAGAGATCCCTTACCCACCTTCTTTGCTGCTTTGCACCAATACACACGAACAGGGGTGGCAATTTAAGTTTTATACCCCCTGTGGATGGGTGGGGGAGCAAGAACCTTGTGATATTGATTATTTTCCCATCACGGGGAAGTTCTGGCCCCTCCTTTGGGGACGTGGTGATGTCATGCCTGGGTGAGCAGTGATTGCCTTCATGTACAAGTGGTTGTTAGAAAATCACTAAATAATGTATTCAGAAAACGTGCTGGAAATTAATGGAACAGATTATTTGCAAACATGTTCTCTGAATTATCAAGCTTGTTCTTTATCCATGAAATAATGTACTTTAAAAAAAAAAAAATTGGTTTATTGAATACATTATTTACAGCCTTTTCTGTGACTAGGAGCATGTGAGAAGTACATGGGCAGCCTGGCTGGGGCACAGGTTGCCCAGATCCTGATCTCAGTTGCAGTGTTTGTCTGTGGGGCAGCTGGTGGACCCAGGATTTGGTATTTTGGATTTAGGATGAGCAAAACTTGCAAAACTTGGGTGTTCTCCTTAAGAAGCAACTTGGAGCAGGTCTATCACCTGGATGGCACTTCTCAGGGGATCCAGTAATGGACAGCCCTGCAAGTATACAGTAATACTTTTACTGGCAAATGAGCCTGATGGACAGTCATATCACATAAAACCAGAATTTGGTTTGTGCCGTACTGAGCTGTTCCTTTTGGCTGTGCTCCTCCAGCACAGGGAGCAAGGAGAACATTAATGAGAAATATTTCCCGTTTGCCGAGCAGTCTCCATCCTGTTTTGCACCTCTGTTCTCACCCAGAAGTAACAGTAATCTTCATAACGAGGTGTTAATTGTCTTTGGAGGATTCTTTCCCCCAGTAATAGCAGGATGTGGTACCACTAGATCACAGGCTGTCAAAGTGCTGAGCGCAGATTTCAGGCAGGTGCTTTCCAAACCCAGCCCTTGGTCCTGTTTTCTGCTTGCCAGAGAGCTTCTCTTCGGGGAAAAAAACACGCCGTTACCTCTCATTTGAGGGGATAACTTGGCAAGTGTCTGAGATACTGAACGTACAGCCTGAGCTACCAGGGCATGCTCACTCAAAATGCATCCAGAAATGTGGCTGCCAGTGAGGACCATGGAAATGGGAGGTGATTGAGACTGGAGGAGACATGAAGCAAGTTTTGCAGTCCCAGAAGCAAACGAAAAAAAAGCCTTCATGGAAGGATGGATACAAAGACCTCCGAAGCAGGAGGAGCTCCAGGAGCGTGGTCTGGGGTTGGCTGCGTGGCTGTGCAGCAGAGCTCTGTGTTGCAGAGCATTATATTCAAAGCTGCCAATATTAATTAGAAGGGTCGGGGTTTCAAATTAGGTAGCATTTAGAGCAGATCGTAAAACTCTCTTTTCTCAAATATATCTGCTCAAATCCTCTTTAAATCAGCAAGCTGAACTAGCTTGTCTGGCTTGAAATAACAGAGCGAGGAGCACTCAGTACCACTAATGCCGATATTTATTAATTCCTGGAATACTGGGGAGGCTCTGGAGGATGAGAAAAGAGCTAATGTGCAAATATTTAAAAAGGGAAACAGAACAGCCCAGGTAATTACAGCCCTGTCAATCTGCCATCAATTCTCAACAACATAACGGAGTGGCAGATCCAGGCCTCAATTAATAAAGAATTAAGGGAAGGTAATATAATTAATGCCAATCAACATGGACTGATGGAAAACAAATCTTGTCAAACTAACTTGATATCTTTTTTGATGAGATTACAGGTTTGGGTGCTAAAGGTAACGATGTTAACATAATATACTTAGGCATCTGCAAGACATTTGACTTGGAAGCACGAAGTGTGTTGAGAAAGTCAAACAATGCGAAATCAATGAGATATGAGTTTGATGGATCAGTTTGTCATTCTGCCTTCCCAGGGTTTGTTGTATTTTTACCACTGAAAGCATTACATAATTACCAGTGGAGTGTGTAGGTGATGCAGCAAGTAGGCAAGTAATGATGGAGGTGCAGATGTTTTTGCAGATTCTGGTAAACTAACCACAAAGAGTTAATATGCTCTGGGGAACCAACACTGTCCTACCTGAGGGAATAAAAAAGCATTTGGAGATGAGGACCCGGGTGGCTCCAGAAAAGGGATGGGAGGGATGGGAACACCCATGCTTCACTGTGAGTGATGAAGAAAAACTGCAATTTTGATACGGTTCCCAAAAACTTGTACGTGCCCCAACCCCACACGCTGGCAGCAGCAGGCACCTGATCCAAGGAGATGCTCAACCCCAGCACCCAGGGCAGGCTCAGCCATGGGCAGGACCCCCTACATGCACAGAGCCAGGTGAGAGGTGCCCCCAAGCCCTGCAGAAACAAACCTCTCCCTTTGTAAATCCTCTCCTCCCTCCTGCTTTCGTATTCATAATGGGATGATCGGTGGAACCAAAGATGTGGCTGTTACTTTAAAGGATAAATTAGTTTGACTCTTAACTCAATAATTAAAACTGTTATGGCTATGAGCCTGCAGGGATAATGTACTATTATTATAGTCATTTGTTTCAATTAAATGCTTACTGATTTTACAATAGCAGCTGGGCACCTGTGTGAGATAGCTATTACTCTGAACAAGACATCTCAAATTCCAGCAGAAATTTGTCACCGCACTAAAGCATTTTACATAGACCATGAAAGTTTATTAGAAGCAGTTACAAATCAGGAGGAGGAGGGGTGGTAATTGGGGATATATTTTCTTATCAGCTTCCCTCTCTCCTGCTCTCTCTCTTTTTTAAGTAAATCATCTTTAAGCATTTCAGCTATGGTGATGCGTTTACATTTAAACTTCAATACGGGAAAAAGCCTGCTGGGAAAACTTGGCTCTGAAGCTGCTCAGCCACTAATTTCTCTCCCTGGTTGATGTGATTGTAATGGCTCAATCCCAGGAGCACACCCAGGGATTCCCAGGCCACAGCCCCAACCCACAGACTCCGGTGCCTGTGCTGCCCTGCCCTTCTCCCACAGCAAGGAGCACAGCTTGTATGTTTGTCAGCCCATTTCTGTCCTTCAGGAGGATTAGCTGGAGCCTTTATAGGCTGATCTGCATATTCATAAAATAAATAAATAAATAAATATTGTGGGGGAAAAGTTGTCTTTGAGTTAACGCAGCCTTTGGGAATCTGCTAAGTGAGATGCACTTAATTACTTCAGCTGTGGCTGCGTCGCATCTTGCTTCTGTTCCCCATGAGATGCAGAGCAGCTTCTGTGAAGGCTGCAGACATGCCCAGGGTCTGGCAGCATCTCCCAGCAAGCCTATGGCACTGGGGTTGCATGAGGCAGTGAGATCCGACCTGTCCTGGGAGCTTGTCCTGGTGACAGTGTTAATTACGTTTGTACGTAATTACACTGGGCTTATAGCGGGCTTTACGGGTTGTTCTGCTTTGCCATCATTGCCTCTGCTCCCAGGATGAAAGGTGATGGCCTTAAGTTATGCCCAGGGAGGTTCAGTTTGGATATGAGGAAACATTTCTTCTCAGAAAGAGTGGCAGTGCAGTGACACAGCTGTCCAGGAAGGTGGTGCAGCCACTGTACCTGGAGGTGTTCAAAAAAGGGTAGATGTGGCACTGAGGGATATGGGCACGGTGGGATGGGTTGAGGTTGGACTAGATGATCTTAGAAGTCTTTTCCAACCTTAATGACATTATGATCCTATGACTCACCTTCGTTTTCACCCTAAACACATTCAATTTGGAGAGGACAAATGGCCCTCTCCAGTCCTGAGATCATCAGCACCACATGAATGGAGTTGGGGAGGCGTGGGCAGGGGCTCCAGGGAGGGGGCAGCTGGCATCCTGCTTTACAAATTCTTATTTTTTATTAAAAAATGGGTAATGGGGAGAAATGTAGTGAGTAGCAATTGTCGGGTCCAGCTGCTGCCCTTCAACAGAACCCACTGCCCAGAGAGCCTGCAGTTTGGGGAGGCAGAACCACCAATATTCAGCAAACTGTAGGTAAAAACACCAGTTTTTAATGATGTACAGCAATAGATAGCTGCTTGTGAGGAGGCTTCAGGGTTCCCAGGAAAAACACTGCTGTGGTTGGGATGGTGTCAGCTTCTAGGTGGCTCAGGTTCCCTTTTACCTGTGAATTTTCATAAAAATTTGCAGCATGTGTCCCAGAACTGTAATTGCACTCCTGGACTTGTTCTGCTCTGATGCATAAGTAACACGCACTGTAGAGAAAAAGTGTATGATTACATATTTAATGGATAAATGGAGCTGTTGTGGTCTATTGGCCACGTAATAAAAGTTTCACAAAGATTGTCTTAATACGGTGTTTACCCAAGAGACTGACATGGCTACAAATGGGAATGGGCTATTTTAAATTTTAAAAAATTTTAAGCCACGTTTCATGGCCATCTCTACTTCTGAAACACCCATCTTCTATACTCTTCCCTCATTTAAATTTAAAACAAGAACAATCCATTATTTTCCTTAGCAGAACATCTCCTTGAACACCAAAGGCCTCATTAAGCAGACAGCATCCGAGCCGAGCATGCCTTTTCCTCCACCACCACTGCTTGAGGGCCAGGGGCTGCCAGCCCTTCTCCCCCCTTGCAGGCTTCCCATCACTGCATGTCCCACCATGACTGCAAATCCCATTTGCAAGTGCAGAAATCCCCACCCTGACGCATCCCATGCTACCCAAGCCCGTTGTCCATCCCCACCTTGCTTAGCGTCTTCTTGGTTGGGATTTCTTATGCGCTGTATTTTGCAAGGAGAGGCCAGGCCTTTGCAACAAGGCAACCTGAAGAGTGCATAACACTTCACATAGTTCAGGAAGTGAGTTTTCTTGGCTGTGTGCCGGAGCAAATCCAGTCCCACTGCCTTTGCAAACACACATTCATTTCCTTGGAAGCAGCAATGCAGCGTGGCTGCCAAGCCAGCCTCAGCCAAACTCCTGCTGCTGTGTAAATGCAAGGCGTGATAAATCTCTGCACTTTGTAATTCATATAACAATGGGGCAAAGCTGGGAAAGTCTACTCCCCTAATGCATGCTTCTCCACTGATGGAGAATGGGAAAGTAAGAGTTGAGCACGCTGTCTCGTGTTGTTCAAAGCTCCTGATTCCTGACCTGCAGCTCTAAAGCTGGTTTTGCATTGGGATTTATTTCCTCTGAAGCTTGCTGAGCCCCTGTAGGTCTTCCCCAGGTTTCTTTCTGCATGCACTGCTAATGGAGCTGGCAAGCCTCCCTTGGTAATGAGAGATCGCACCTCAGCGGGCTTATCGGAAATGAAGGTTGTTAATAAATAAAGCCTGGGTCTTTAAGCTCATGTTAACATTAATCAGATTAATATAAAAGGGAAAAAACAGTGTTTCCAAGGGGGTTTGCTTTCCCTCCCACCGCTCACTGCTCAGCTGAGGCTGGACCTGGTGATGCAGCAAGGCAGCTCAGTGCTGCGAGAATGGAGAGGTGCAGGGAAAAATTGGCTGTGGGCTCAGCACTGGGGCAGCCCCACATTTTTCTTCGAAATCTTCCAAGATTGGTGGCCCAGCAGCTGGTGGCCAGTGCAGTGTCCCTGTGTCCCTGCAGCTGCTTGGCATTGGCCATTTCAGTCCCATTGGCTGTCCCCTCATTTTTATGGGAACAGAGAAATGAGATTTAGGGATTCATGGGAATTTCAGGGACAGCTCTGCCACAAAGCATCATTTCTCATCTCTGATCTCTCTGCATACACCTACATCACTTCTAGTCTCTTCTCATCGTGAAATAGTAATGATGACCCAGGAATATCCTTTGCCCTTCTCTAGATGTTATTATGCTATGCTCATTTTGGGTGAGATCAAAACCAGCAGCAGTATTTAAAATTGAGAGGCACTTCAGGAAGCATTGTACTCCTTACTTGGCACTGGTGAGGCCTCACCTTGAGTGCTGTATTCAGCATCAGGCCCCCCACCGCAAGAAAGTCATCGAGGTCCTGGAGCATGTCCAGAGGGGCTGCAAAGCTGTGAGGAGTTTGGAGCACACGTGTGATGGGGAGCAGCTGAGGGAGCTGGGATGGTTCAGTCTGAAGAAGAGGCAGCTCAGGGGAGAACCTCATCACTCTCTACAACTGCCTGAAAGGAGGTGTTGGCAAGGCTAGGGCCAGCCTCTTTTCCCAAGTAACAGCAATAGGGCAGCCCAGCATGGTGGAAATGGGAGCCTGAGACTTCCCTGAGGGTTTCTGTTTCCCACTTTTGCCTCTAGATTTAAACCCAGTAATGCTGGTGACCCAGCAGCTGTGAGATGTTGGTTGTGACACCTTCACAGAGCCCCTGGTGCACTTGATTCATTTCTTGGCTTGCTTGCTTGGAGGGAACATGAGGAAGACTTTGTCATCCCTTTAGGGTCAACCAATAAGAGCGCATCATAAAGTGATCTGGCAGCAAATAACTGAATACATTTTTAATTACAAAGTGGTGTTCTTCCTTACTCAGATCCAGGAGATGGTCCACTCGGACGCCGCGTCCTACGAGTCCAACCGACAAGTGCCGCTGCTGAACCGCCCCGCCATGCTGGCTGGCCCCATGGGTGCCCTCAGCCAGTCACAGCTCATTTCACAGATGGGGATACGCAGTGGTGTCACCCATGGCTCCCCATCACCCCCGGGGAGCAAGTCTGCTACACCATCTCCCTCCAGCTCTACTCAGGAAGAGGAGACAGAGTCACACTATAAGGTACGTGCAGTCACAGCTCTTCCATCAGATGGTAGGAGGACATCGGATGATGTTTTGCAGTCATGCTAAATAAGAGCACTTTATATCCATTGCTTTTGTATAAATAGCTTTATGTATATAGATATTTATAAATATGTACACACATACACACATCTATATATGTATACTTACCCAAAGTTGGGAAAACTGCTTCCAAACCAGGACAAGGTAAACCTGGTAGATCGGTTCACATTTTGGGTTGGTATAACAAGTTTAGCAAGGAGAATTGGGCTTTTCCCCATGGCTTTCCAGGCATGTAGGCCTAAAATGAATCAAAAAAAACAAAGCCTTTTGCAGGGCTTCTGAGACACCTTGGTCATTGTCCATCCTTGTCAAAATGCATCAGCAAAGCATACTCTTCTGCTGTCCTCTGTGAGTCTTCTCTCTGTTGTTTGTTGAGGACAACTTGCAGTGTTCACAGGGTCACTGTGTCTTCACCCTAAGATCTCCATGTCTTCAGGTCAGCCCCTGAACTCCCTGCGGGTTTTAATCAAAGCCTCTCATGGAAAATCTTCTCCTGGAAGTGCAGATCCAGGGATGATGCCAGAAGCACCAATGCTGTAGCCTCATCCTCTAAAAATATCTAGTTGTGATGGGATGTGAATGTGTAACCAGAGCCAGAAACAGTGAAGGGACTGGAAAAGAAGCAGGAAAATGCCAGGAATTCACAAAAAGAGCAAATGCTTTTTCATGGAAATGCAGGGAAAATTATTCTCATAATTAATGTAATTTTTTTATCCATTGGCAGCTTTCATTTCAGATCAGAGCATTTCAAAGCAGAGAGCACTTGTGTATGCCAAACTGAGGTCTGGTGGACTAAATTTATGAAAAGATGTGGTACACGATTGATTATAGATAGAACTTCACAAACCCTCTGAGTGCATGTCTGGGGATTCTGTAGGATGGGATGTGCCACTGGACACCATGGGCTGCTGTCTCCCAGCTCCTGTATCACACAACTGTAATCTTTCCTGTCAGTGGAAAATGAATTTTCATCTTAGTTACACACCAAGTCCTCTCACTGCCTCTTCCAGCATCTCTCAGCTCTTCTCCTGGCAGCCCAGTGACATGGTTTGGTGGGTGGATCTCATTGGGCCACTGATGCATGTTGGAGGAGGAATACAGAGATATCCAAGTTACATGCAGCGGTTTGATTTTTTGTGATCTTAAATGTATACCCCTCATTTTTCTGCCCTGTGAACTGCCCAGCTAGACGGGTGAAACATGAGTGATGTATTTGATGGAGGAAGGAGAGCAGAAGTGTAAAGAAAGCAGAAGAGCTGCTGTGTGCCCTGCAGGTTTCTGTTTGCTTTCTCTATAAACACAGCTGTTGGAAACATTCTGAGGGACCCATCGGTCATTTTTTGTATGGCCATTAATGGTCCTTGTACAACAGGTCATCAAAGCAATGTCCAGTGAACAGAAATCAATCTTGTGGACAAGAAAGCCACACATTAAATAAATGGGTCTGATGGCAGAGGATGGTTCAGGTTCAGCAGGTCCTAAGAGCTAGGAACCCTGTAATTGTTGGAGGTCTCCAAGCTGTACTGGGGTGGTTAGCTGCTGTGTCGCTCCAGGGATGGAGATGTGGTTATAATCAGCTGTCAGATCCCAGCTGGATTAGAGGTCTCCATAGTTCTAAATATCATGGTGTCCATAAGGTTCAGCCCTTTGTGGGTTTGACATCTATGAGGGCTGCCAGCACCTCTGAGGATGTCCTGTTTGGCTTTTCCGTCACTGCCATTGGCTCTTTGGTTCGGGGCTGACTCCATAGCCATTGTCATGGCCGTTGCATTGCGGTGAAAGGAAACCTTCCTGCCCCAAAGCTGTCAACTGTGTTCTGCCTTCAGATCTAGTGGTTGACAACCCTGCCCATGGCAGGAGGGTTGGAACTAGATGATCTATAGGGCCCCCTCCAACCCAAGCCATTCTATGATTTTACGATTCTGTGATGTCCCCAGCTCCTTCCCATGGCCACCGGTTGTGAGGTCAGCCTCCCCTGTGGCACTTGAGTGAATCAGGCAGGACTTTGGTTAGTTACGATGCCATTTTGCTTGCTAATGGACTGAAGCCCTGTTATGAATTTTCCTCCTAATAAGGTGGCCTTTCACCTCAGTGCCTCCCATTCAAGCCCAATTGGACAATTTTAAATTAAATGCCATTTTTTCAGTCTCTCTGCTCATTCACTAATGGTCACTGTCTCTTTGACAAATGTCACTGCACTGATACTGATCTTAATGACCGGTTGAGCTCTCCTGTACATAGAACACAAGCAGGATTCCCCTTTCTCCCCTTGCTGACTGTACCAATGTACATGAAGCTTCTGAAATCCAAGCCCTCTGTGCTCACAATCAAATTAGCAAGCCCATCAGGAGCAAAGATCTTTTACTCCCAGCACTCACAGGATGTGCAGTTTTTGCAGTATCTTAGCGTTTAAGCCAGGAGGTGCCTTGGGACCTCTGATGAGTGGTCGAGCACTGCCCAGAGGTTACATTCCACGGCTTCTACAGCCCCATATGTCTAACAGCCTGCCCAGGCACAAGCTGAGCAATGGGATCTTGTTTCTGTGCTGCCTCCACTGGAAGCACCCCTGCTTGCACCTCGCTGGTTGGCTCCCAGCCCTAGGATCCCTTTGGTTTGAGCACCTAGCTTTGTCTGGCAGCACCCAGACAGACTGCAGTAAGGGAACAGTACCTGTGAACAACTTACTGCACAGAGTTTAAAGAGTTGGTTGTTGTATGTTTGTATGGATGGCAGTACCTGAGCATCAGCAGGGTGAATAAAATATTTGGGCAGCCAATGTGTGTGCTGCTGGGTAGATGCTTGTGTCCCCTGCCAGGGGCATGGGGAGGTCTGGTAATGCATGGACGAGGATTGCCAACAGCAGCTCACAAAGGGGGGCTGTGAGGATGGAGGTCAGTAGGATGAGTCTGCAGAAATTCAAGAGTTGGGAAGCAATGTGTTTGGAGAAGTCGTGGAAGAGGATGGAGAGAGTGATCTTGTGATGCCAGGGAGGGAGGTGACTGAGGATCAGTGTTGAGAACAGCCCAGCTTTGGAAGGAGGGGCAGAAAAGACCCCTAGGGCATCCTCACCATGCTGGCAGTCCTCCTGCCCCTGCCCCATCCCATCCCACTGCTGACCAGCTGGAAAAAGATCTATGTCAGACAGCCCACAGCTGCCCACTAAGGGACTCTCTTGGTTTTTGCAGGTCACTGGAGAGAAAAGACCATCAACAGACCTGGGCAAAAAGCCCAAAAGCCAAAAGAAGAAGAAAAAGAAGGATCCCAATGAGCCTCAGAAGCCCGTGTCAGCGTATGCCCTGTTTTTCAGAGACACACAAGCTGCTATCAAAGGGCAAAACCCCAATGCTACCTTTGGAGATGTATCAAAAATTGTTGCATCTATGTGGGACGGCTTGGGAGAAGAACAAAAACAAGTAAGTTATCTTTTTAGTGGCTTTTGTTCAGCTATTAATGTATTTTTCCACTGCAAAGGGTCAGTATCTCCCCAGAATATTCAGAATCACAGTCAGGGGCCCTGTAGGATACACAGTGTCTGTTTCACCTCTGCTCTTTTTGTAGAAAAAACTCTGCTCTGTTACATGGGGAAGTGCAAATCTTTCTGACAGTTAATTGTTCTTGATAAGGACATGCTTTGTAACAACCTCAGTGGTATTTCCCTGGCATGAGTTCTTTTATGGAAAATGTTTATGTATTTGATTACAAAGAGTGACTGGAAACTGGAAAAAAATGGTTAGCTCTGTACCTCACTGGCCAGAAATCGAATGTTTATGGCTTAAAAGCTTGAGTGGGATATATCTGAGGTGGCCCTGCAGAGGAAACCTTCCTGCCTCAGAGCTGTTGACAGCATTCATCCTCGCAGGAGACATGCGAGTCTGGGTTCAACTGCTTTGCTGATGCTGAGTCAGTTACAGCAGTCTGTAATTGCTTGGTCCCTGCTGAGAAAACCCCAGGGAACACTTTCCACAGCACACGTGGCTTTTTGTCAGGCAGAGCGAGGTCTGACACTGTGTGTGATGCATCTGTGAGCCCAACCACGCTGGGGCTGGTGGTCCTCCCTACACAGAGCCCTCCTCTCAGTCCAGCTCCAACTCTGGTTGGGTGCCCATGGCCTGGACTCAAAGCAGTTGCATTTAGGGTGGGAGCAGCAGCAAGGAAAAATCACTGAAATGGAAGTCGTGCTGCTAGGAAATTGTCTTGCTTTCCATCCCACACTTTACAAACAAGGCAGTCTGCCTGGCTGACAGCCATTTTGCTGGTCCATTGGGAGTCCCCATAGTGGGCAATGTGTTGCATTGATGCTTTGACAACTCTGCCTTTCCCTCTCATGCACCTTCTTCCTGTAATCCATCCAAAGTCCTCTGGCCACGTGGGCTTCCTTTGCAGCCCGTGGGTGTAGTGATTGAGGGCATGGGGCTGTCCCCAGGACTGTAAGACTGTCCCCAGGCTGTGAGGCTGTCCCTGAGGCATCAGGTTGTCTCCCAGGTTCTGCAGTGCAGGGAATGGCTTTGGGTCATTGGTGCAAGGGGTCCAGGAGCATGGAGAAAACTTGCCCCAGGTTCTCTGTCTCCTCTTGCTGCTGCCTTCCTCCCTCCTGACATCCTGCTGTCCCTCACTCCATCTGGATAGAAATATCTCTGTAGGTTGGGCGCTGAGTTCATCTGCAAATGTGGTTTATGTAGTGGAAGTACTGTGGCAACCCTGACTCAGCACAGTGCAAATGCTCAGCTCTTAATTAACATCAGGGATTTAACCAGTCCGTTTATCTTCCCCGCTAACTCTCCCTTCTTCTCCTCCGTGAGATAGCAGCAGCCTCGCTGTCTCTTTACACGCGCTTTCTAAGTGGCTCCATTTCTCCCTCTGTAATTGATTTGATTAAGTCATTTGTTCCTTGTCTGGATGCTTAAATATTAACTTCCTGCCTTTGTCTCCAGCTGTGTGCTCCCCTCCCAGCACAGCTACCTCCAGGCTGGAGGGACGCCGTGCTGCTCTGTGCTGCTCTGTGCGATGGGGCACGTTTGCATGTGGTTGGATGAGAGCCCCTTTAGTCCCTGTTTGCTTTCTCCTGCCAGCAACTCTGTCAGGTTTGTTTGGATTTTTCAGGCAACACAATGGAAAGAAGGAAGGCAAAAAGGAAGAAAGTAGAAAACACGTTAGCCAAATGTCTTTAAAACGTAAAAACAAGGATGTCCAGCATGTCCTTTCTCCCAAGAACTGCAAGCGTGATGGGCACGTGTGATGAAGGCAGACAGCCAAGTGCTCTGGGGAGGGGACAGTGACCAAGTAGGACAGTTCAGATCTATCTGAGACTTTTCAGTTCACTTTCATAACCTCACTGCAGAAGAGGTGCAGAACGCTAAGTCTGGATGTTCTTGCTCAAGACAGACCAAGGCTTTAGTTAATGAAAGCTTCTCCTGGTCCTGCTGTGAGATTTGGGGCTGGTAGGTGAGATCTGAGGCTGCACTGACGTCCTGGACTTGGATCCCTTGTACCCCAAAGCACAGGAGGATATTTGAGCTGGGGCATTGCTTCTCTGGCAGGCTGGTGTGCAGAGCTCACCCCCACCATGCAGCTCATGGCCTGATGCTTTCATTGCTGTAGCTTCTGCTTCAGATGAGGTTTACTCACCTCATTCTGCTTGCCAGCAGGCTCAATGTTTCACCAGTCCAGAGCATGCTTTGTTCCTGCCTGGTCAGGGAAGGACGCTACGCTATAATCCCAATTCTCACCAAAAGGAACTGGGATGCCAAGTATGTGCCAGGGAGGACAGGCAGCACACAGAGGGTTAATCCCTTGCCATTTAGGCTGCTAATGATTATATGCATTGTAATATCAAAGCTGTAGCTATTTATTTGCCATTGAGCAGGTGCTGCTGCTCCCACAAAGCAAATTTGCTTTCTCCTCCTGATGAAACAAGCAAAATAAAGGTTGCTCACGTACCATTTCAGATATATATTTTTTTTCTTCCCTGTGCACGAGCTGAAAGACAAACACTGAGCGGGAATCAGAATGCACATTATGCAAGAAACCATATAATCTAGGAGCATCTTTGATTTGGCTGCTGCTGTCACAGCCATGCATTTCACAGAGGGGCTTTTTTTTCCCCTCTCTGTCGTTCTCACTGGTTTATCATTTGTGCCTTTGTCATTTCGTTCCTTCTTCTTCTCCTCTTCTCAGCCTCTTCACAATGAATCTTCATTTTCCCTCTGACACACTTGTATCTAAATTTCCTTATTTCCTGCCTTTTTTTATTTATATCTGTTGCCTGGTGATTTGATCATGCTGTGGAATACAGGATTAGCAATCTCCGTGTCCTTGGGTACTGCTCAAGGACACCTGTTCAGCAAGTGGCGGTTTTCTTCCCCACTTTAACCCCTTCCAGCATGGCTGAGTGTGCCTCACAGCCACAAATAACAATGCCCTGAAATATCTGCAGTGCTGCATTAGCGGGACGTTGTAATCTGCATTCTTCAACAGCTGGCGTGGCCCTTCCTAAGGAGCTTACATGGGAATCTGAAGAATGTGACTCGGGGAAGAAAAAATATTAATACGTACTCTTTGAACTTTACAAATAGTTTAGCAGCTGTTCCTGTAGAGATAGCTTAGACTTCGGTGGAGAGAGAAATGCTAATGCAGCCATTATCATCCAGTGGGGTACCTGGCATTGTAAGCCTCCCGCAGCTTCCAGCCCTGCTCGAGTCTTCAGAATCTCCTGCTCTGTGTTATTCCTATATGACAGCATTGTCCTAAGAGGTTGAAAAGGCCCTGAGGCATGAGAATAGTCTGGGGACCCACCAAGGGCACAAGGGTTTCAACACATGTGAGCTCACAATGCTCATGCTGGCCCAGCCATGCAGAGCTCCTCCATGGCAAAATGCATACGTGATTTTCCCATCCAAATGCACAGCCTTGAGAATAACACAGCATGTAGACTCCAGGGAGAAATTACCCAACAGAAGAATTACTTGCTCAGCACAAAATAATAGATCACCCATCTAATCAGCTCCATCTGCTCGTTGAACCTGATCCATCACCTGGTGACAGGACACTACGTATATCTAGAGAACAGACAAGTCCAGGGCCAGCTGGAAGGCTGTATTATGGCAGAGCCATCACAGAGTGGAGGTCCTGTGGGGTCTGAATGGAGCATGGCCAGCAAACTGCCCTCTTCCAGCATTGCTCCATGGCCGTCAGAGCAGGAGCCAGGAGTGCTGCTGGCTGCTTCCCAACGCCTGGCAGCGAGGGGCTGGAAGGAGCCCAGTTATAGCATCTTTTGAGTGCCAAGAAAAGTCGTGTCCTGGAGAAGAATGAAAGCACCAATCCCAAATGATGTCAGGAGAGATCTGTGGAGATCAGGGTAGTGATCAGGAAGATGTGAAAAGGCAGGACTGCTTCTGAAAGCAGCTCCAAAAGTGTGAGGAGCAAAATGAGAGCTGGGGAAGGTGTGTATTGTGTGTTTTTCCTCCTCCTTGGAGGTTAAGGTTTGGATTTGTCACCCTCATCCTCCGCTTCATTTTGGGGGCTCTTCTAGAGGAAGAGCTGACTTACACCCAGGTGACACGATGGCAAAAGGAAAAATAGCAGGAATTGTTTGGGATAATTTATGGTAATTTTTGCTTGGGGATGTGCCTATCCATTCATTCTCCTAAGGACTGCTTCACAGCACTGCTCCACCAGTATATGGGAGGAGCTCTCCTGAAGCCATGAGAACAGTTCCATAGCAAGAGCCTTCCATGGAGGTGTCCTCAGGGCTGTCAGACGTTGTAGCTGGCAGAGCCTGGGGACACAGAGCACTTAATTAGCAACCTCACAATGGTCATCATGGACAGGTGCCTCCCATGGCCAAGCTTGTTGGCATCAGGCTTTACAATCCAGAGCGCAGCTACTGGACAAAAGAAGGTGTGTTAATATTTACACAAAAAAGAAAGTGATTTGGGTTAGCACATTGCTATGGGAGAGGGGTGGGTTAAGCCCGTCCCAAGAAGAGAGCAGGAGGGATGCTGAGGGAGATGCAATGACTTGGGGAAGAGCTGGATAGAAATGGGAGCATGGTGTGGCTGTATTTGTTACGTGCACTCCCGATGGAGGTGTGAAGGCTGCATGCAAAGCAGATAGGTGGTGGGGTGTAGCAAGGAAGTACTCTCAAGTCATCATATAAATAAGCCATAAATTGTGATGATCCCAAGAGATAACTTCAAGGAAAGTATATAATAGTAACAAGAAAAAAAAATCTCCAGAATTACAAGCAGAATAAAATCCAAACGTATACGTTTGGGGGGAAAGAGTCATGGAATCATAGAAAGGAGGGCAAGGAGAGTCTTAAGAGGTCAGCCAGACCATACTGCTGCCTGAAGTCAGGATCAGCTCTACTTAAGCCATTCTTGATGGATGTGTGCCTAATCTGTTCTTAAACCTTCAGTGGTGGAGATTACACATCTCCCCAGGCAATCTCTTCCAGTGCTTAATTATCCTTACTGCTAGGAATGCTCTGCTCTTGCTTAGCCAACGTTTCCCTTGCTACAGTTTAAGCTCATTGCCTCTTTTCCTATCTGTGGAGTGTCGGTCACTACCTCCTTCTTTGCTGTGTCACATTTGGAGGCTGTGCTTCCTCCTGGTCTTTTAAGTCAGTGGAGTCCTTCATTTAGTTAGGTTCACTCTGTTTGTCAGCTTTTCTCTCCTCATGGTCTATCAGAGAATCACAGAGCAGCTCAGCTTGGAAAGGACCTTGAGGAACTTCAGCCTCAACCCCTATCTCTTTTTTGAAGCAGAATGCCCCAAACTCCACCTGGCATTGCAGCAGGGGGCTGTGCACCCAGGATCAGCAGACACTGATAATGTAAAACCAAGGCACCCCCTGCATGGAGGAGGAGGATGGGTCTGGGCAGAGTGTCCCCCTCGCTCCTCTGCAAGCTTGGAAAGCAGC
>JAOWBP010004554.1:2161325-2177863 GCA_028571105.1 Tragopan temminckii | reverse complement strand
GTCAGCGGGCATGGCAGGTTAGAGAGGAAAACATGCAAAATGTTTTGAGGATCCTTAAATCTGATAAATTACTTGGAAATTAAAATCCCTGGGAGAAAATGGGATTTAATTAGAAAGTAACATGGTTTTGTCAATGTTTAAATTAAAATTGTAAAGGTTATAAATACTGCAGTGAAGCTGCTTTTGCACAGGGGATTGGTGAGAAGTTGTGCTCAGGTCTGTGTGACACGGCGGGCCGCATTTTTGCTGTTAAGCATCCTCAGTAGAGCAGACTGTGAGTTCAGGAAAGGCTGTGCTCGGACAGATGACCCAGCAGGAAGCACATGGGGATGGCCACCAAGCTGAGGGACCCCTGGGAACACCCATGAGATGGACACAGCTGGGTGTGGGAGAGCATCCACAGACACACCATGGGCTTGGCCTCCCCTTGCCCTGCCCTGAACCCCATTCGTGGGGACAGGAATAGACCTGGGACTCGGCCATGGGCAAAGATACCAGCACAGTGCAGTGCCTGTAGACTCGTAGAAGCATCAATGTTAGAAGGACCGCTAAGATCATCTAGTGCATCCATCAACCCATCACCACCATACCACAAAACCTTGTCCCTCATTGCCACATCTCCATCTTCTTGAACACCTCCACCCCCTCCCTGGGCAGCTGTGCCATGTGCTGGGAAAGACAGGATGGAGTGTGGGGAAAAAAGCACAAAAAAGATGAAGTGCCCGAGATGAATGTAGGCACTGAATTGGTTAGTTATCCATTTATTTGCATTTGGGTTAAGGAAGTGTAACAGACCAGCCCTCTCCCTGCCCGTGGCCATGAAGTGCAGCTTTTCTTCAGACAAGTCTTCCAAATAACTGAGTTATCCCTGTGTAGCTGTGAACACTTTGGTTTTCTCCACTCTGGGTATTTTGCTCTCAGAGGAAAGAAAAAAAAACATTTTCAATTCATCAGCACCGCTGTGGCCAACATTATAGCAGGTTGAGAGGCAGGAATTCATATGTTACTGTTGTGCAGCATCAGATACTGCCCTTAAGAGCATCTGTTAGAAGCAGAGCTGCCAGAAACCCCACATCTCTGTTTTACAGTAAATGCTGCATTGGGATCTCTGCTTTCACCACGATGGGTGAATAGTGTAAGGGAGGCAGGGATTAGGGATTGTAGGGAGAATAGCTTTTATTAGGGTACAGCTTGAAGAAATAGTTGCTTTTCACGGGCAAACTCTTCTTCAGGCTGACATTTCAAAATGTAATTTTGTTCTGAATGGAGCAAATATAATACTTCCTGAATACCACAAAGCCAAAGACAAACTTAGCAAAATGCTCTGTTTCAGAAAATTGCAGATCTGCAGCATGTCGAGGCAAAACGTTTTATTGCAGAATTCCCCGATTTAGCAGAGAAAATAAGGTTTGCAATCATTTTTTAATATACCTAATCTGCAGTGATGTTAGACAGAAATTCAAGGATCTGGATGGCCTGGCTGCTGGAGCTGGTTCCTCTGTTCGGAGGTTCTTTGCTATTGGAAGGGTGCTGTCATGGCAGGTGGCACGAGAACTACAAAAGCACAACGTGAAAGCAATGCTGAGTCAAACTCCCAAATAGAAAAGGAAATTCTGCTTAATTTGCTCACACAAATTTCACGAAGACTCTTTTGCTGCACTGATTTTACTTTTCCTTCTCTTTTGGTCGAAGTCAGTGGGCATCACCCCAACTCCATCACCTCCCAGCACCATCCCAGGGCAATTGTGCCCATGCTCAGGGCCTGGCACAACAGCAAGCAAACAGACCTCAGAAATTAGCTATATTTCCCCACCAGGCTTCAGTGTGCTGATTGTTCAAGGCTGGTGCTGTTTTTAAAGCAGAATGAAATATATGCAAAGCTGTCCTAATTGAAATTACCTTCATTTGTGCCGCTTGAGGAGGGCTTTGAGTTTCCAGCAGAGAGGAGAGCTGACATATTTTTCTAGGGAGTCTCTTCCTTTCGCTTATATTTATATTATATTTATGCTTATATTATTATTTACGCTTATATTTATATTTATAATCTTCTTGCTTGTTCAGTTTGGTGTGCTTTACCCCATGGGGAGCCATCTTGCCTGGATAAAGCCTTTCTTTCTCCATGCAATAGGAACCAGACTTGGGACAGAAAGGAGACCAACCCTGTGAAGCTGTGAGGTGGAGAGAGGAGAATAAACTCTAATCCACTCTTACAGAGCTCTTTCTCCTTTTACTTGCTGTTTCTCTGCAAGCCCCTGATCACAAAGTCACGAGATTAGGCCAGAATCTCAGCTTTGGTATGTCAGGGAAAGGACCTCCCTGCTGCTAGGGCTGCAGAGAAGAGCTGAAGAGTGGGAACTTTAGGTTTAATAACAGGAAAGCCAGGAAAGAGAGGCACTAGTGTAGGATTTCTGAATGTCTCACCATTTTTTAAGGTAATTCAGGGATTTGGGCTCGTGTTGTTCTACCAAGAGCCTGGATCTCATTCTTCTCCAGCTCTTGCTCAGAAAGCAAAAACAGTGATTTCACTCTATATAAGCCTTTCAGGGCTTTATTTGCTTGATTTGAAGTCAATTCCTCCCTGGCAGAACTGAGATTTTCATGCTGTGTTTCAGAATGCCATCCCTGCTTGGGCCATGCAGGCTTCCACGGAGCAGAGCAGAGAAGCATTCTGCTTCGATCATAATTCTTCATTATTTGGTCCTTGCAGGCATACAAGAGGAAAACAGAAGCTGCCAAGAAGGAGTATCTGAAAGCCCTGGCTGCATACCGGGCCAGCCTGGTCTCCAAGGTACGTTGGTGCATGCTGTCTCTGCACGTGGCACTGATGAATTCACTGCGACCCATGGGACTTTCTGGGTTCCTGAGTTTGTAAGGAATACTGTATAATCATGCTGGCAATGCCAGGACTGAGGGAGGGCACAGAAAAAGGCAGGGGGACAGATCCCCACCTCTCCTGGACTATGAGTTCCAAGAGTGCCAACAGATGGTAGTTCATGTAGCTGCCACCCCACAAACCTGCTTCTCCTTGCTGCCCACATCTTGACACTGAGAAAGGTGAGAGAGGAGGCTAGACCTGCACTGGTGAGGCCACCTCTACTGGAGTGATGCTCCATCTCCTGCCCACAGGCACCTTGCAGTGGTACTGAGCTGCTGCCATGTGTCTTAGGATGCCTTAGTCCTTCTTTGAACATCTCATGTCTAGGTCCATGCTTTGATCCATCTCTGCTGTGTTTGGCCAGTCACAAGTGCAAAGACTCACAAAGCCTTTGTGGGCTTTCCAGCAAGCCCACAGCTCCTGGCCCAACACTGGGACATGCTCAGGGCACTGTGGGGGGCAGCACAGGGCTGGAGCAGCAAAATGCCTTGTCCACTTCGTGCTCCCTGGATATGCTGTGCTGCATGTACTATATGTGCTTGGTTCTATACCATACCCTCAGTACCTGTTAACCATATTTAGCTGCTGCAGGAGATAACGTGATGTCCCAGATCCACCATCATCTGTGGGATCCATGTGACTGTGCTGTGGGCTGGGCAGGCTCAAAGCTTTGGCACAGACATGAGCACTGTCACTGTCTTAACTTGTGAACAGAACAGCAGCAAGGACAGATGTCTGAAATGGAGATGGAAATAACTATTTGGGGATTTAAAAGCTCTTCTTCTGGAAACTTATGAGGGTTTTACCTTGAACATGTATAGCAGTGATGTGGGTAGGTAGCATGGAGGGCACGGAGTCACCACACTCCATGGTTCCATTTTTCTCCAATGACCAATTTTTTGCAGAACAAGTTTATTTTGAGTAAAACAGCACTGTGTGTTCCCTGCTGATGGGTGAGAAAAGATCTGGAGGATCATTACAGAGCCCATCGCCGGACAAAAAACTCATTGTCCGAGCCAGATAATGTCCTGTTATTCTTCCCTTATTCCTGCAGAAATGAGGCCACCATTGTGTTGTGCATTATAGACCCCACAGGGCTGCAGAAATGCTCAAGATTAAGAAAGGAGTATTTTTACAGTCCCATTTGTGGCTTAATGGAAGCAAAAGTGATCTTGTCACCCACCTACGTGGACCTAAGCAGTGAGCAGTGGACAGGCAGTTTGCCTCCATGCTGATTAGTGCTCTCCTGTGCTCCTGGCTCTGCCAAATCACAGTCATAGAATGTTTGAGTTTGAAGGCACTCTGAAAGTGAACAGGGATGCCTACAGACAAATCAGATGCTCAGAGCCTGGTCCAACCTGCCTTTGAACCCCTTCCAGGGATGGGGCATCCATCACCTCCCTGGGCCAGTGCCTCACCAGTCTTATTGTGAAAAGCTTTTTCAACACACAGTTGAGTTACTGGACTTAAATTTCTCAGCTTTGGGTACTGTGCCCAGCCACTGGGCTGGAGGTGCATGTGCTAGGTAGGACAGGCGTAGAGTTCAGCAGCATGATCAGTCCAAATCATGCTTCTGCTTTGGTTCTTCTTGCGTGGTTGGAAAGTGCCTGGGGACAGATAACAGTGCCTCCTTCCTCCCTCACCCACTTCCAGTCTGTTTTCCCACAGAGTTCTGCTGACCAGGGGGAGACGAAAAGTGCCCAGGCCAACCCACCTTCCAAGATGATCCCACCCAAGCAGACCATGTACTCTATGCCACCACAGGCTTCGTCGCCCTACCCCGGCCTGGGCTCCTTCCTGTCCCCATCGGACCTGCAGAGCTACCGCGGCCACCCCAGCCTCCCCAGGACCCTGCCCTCCAAGCCCATGCTGCCCAGCATCAGTGCCTCCCCACCACCCGCCTTCCAGATCAGCCCTCCCCTGCACCAGCAGCTCTCCTTGCACCACCCACAGAGCTCCCTCCTCAGCCAGCCCATCAGCATGCAGCAGGTCCCCCAGCAGCCCCTCCTGTCCCCCCCCATGGCACTACAGGTACAGCCTCCCATGAACTCCTCGCCTCCCGGGCAGCAGGTGAGTGCGTGCCCAGCGATGTGCTTGATAAAAGGCGGATGTTTCCTCTTCATTGCGTTGGGTCGGTTGGTCATTGTGTGGTTTGGGGGTGGAAATATTGTCCACTCTGGAAGGATTTTGGTGTGAGTCACCATAGCATGGAGATCAGCCCCAATGGTGACAGTCAGGGGAGCCTCTCCTGCCTCTATCAATTTGCACATCCTCCATCACGCGTTTTGGAGTGGTGTTGTCCAAAGTGCTGAGACACCTAGGAGCACCACTACCCCCACAAACAGGGCAGGGTTGTGCAACTGGAGCAGTGAAGGCTTTGTCCGTGGGAAAAGCTGCAGGAGTTGGATTTGCCCCTGGTAGAAGTTCCTTGTGCTTGTGGTGCCCCAGCCTTGCCTGAATTCACCAATGATCATCTGAAGCAATGGGTTGGATGGGCAGTGAGAACATTGCCAAAAGAAGAGCTGGAAGGTCACCAGAGAACAGCAGAGTTGGGTTTCACCAGGATGAAGAGGAAAAGGGTGGAGGGAATACCACAAAAAAAAAAAGACATAACATGAGTATTTTTCCAAAAAACTGCCTAGCAATTGGAGGACATTGCTGTTGTGGCAGGGAGCCAAGAGGATGCTTACATGTATTCTTGTGCTAACAGCATAACGGCAACAGGAATCACACAGACCCATGCTAGGCAGGCGTAAAACCTGCTGAAGGAAAACACCCATAGCCATGCCTGCGGCTGGCAGCACTGAGCAGCCAGGCTGAGGAGTCACTGCTGCTCCTCTAAACCTGATAAGAACATGGATCTGGAGGAAAAACTGGCAGCAGCAAGAACCAACCCTCTCTCTCATAGAGAACATGCCAGTATATGGAGAGGGAGATAAGTGATTTCCAGAGCTTCTCCATCTGGAATATGAACTGGACCAACTATTCATAGTGAAGGACATATGCTCTGAATTCACAGCTGCTACCATTTACTTGATGATACTTTTAACTGTATTATTCACCCAGATGGTTGAGTAATTTGGGTTTCACATGTTTACTAGCTGTATATCACAAAATTCACACAGTACTTTAGCAATGAACAAAGCTTTCTTTCACATAATATGACCCATTCAGTTTGGTTCAGTTCAGTTTCTTTGAGAAAACAGGAATTGTTCATTTTGGAATAGATATTGCAGTGGAAGAAAGGAAAAGGAGAGCAGGGACGTGGAAGCACAGTCATTCCTGACCACTGTAAGAAGATGATACATCTGGGAAAGTAAATCCAAGCACAGAATTTTATTTCCGGCTTGCTCAGGGTATCCCACGTAACTTCTCCCACACTTTGGTAGTGCTTTGGCTCTGCATAAGCAAATGTAGCTTTGGTACTTCAGGGGATCCTCATAGTCACTTTAATTGGGATATTTGTAGTTGCTGAGGGCAGCATTATGTGAAGCTTCATTCCACGTGTTTGTTATTAAAAATTTAAACGTAAGGAAAAAAAAAACATGCTTCCCTAATTTGGATGTTTCTGATAAAATCATAGTCTTGGTCAGGTAACTGCCACAACTCTGCTTTTTCATACACACTGCCTAATTAAACAGGCCCCCCAAAATTGGGATCATGATTGGCTTTCAGATCAAACAGCCCCACAGAGCCCTTGTTAAATTGTCAGCTGTGACAGCTGACGGAGACAGCATGGCTTGTGTGGCTATTCCTTACTTTGTTACCATGCTCTGCGACGGGCTAATGCCTTACTGCAAAGGGAGCTGCACTTCAAGAGGAAAAATGGGTTTGATTGTCCAAGTGCTGATGTGAAGGCTTTCCTGGCTGTCCTTCTCTAGCAGCCACGTACCACTCCCTTGAGGACCCAATTAACAGAGGGGCAGAGGGATGGGAGATGTAGCTGCATGGATACATGCTTGCTGCTCATGTCCTGCGCAGCCCCACCATAGAGCTTTGGGTCCTGGGCTGTTTTCCTCATGTAAGGGCTCTACACTCTGCACTGCAGTGCTTTTGGGGCATACAATCATGTTTATGCAATATTCCTAGATGCTTGGTGACTCCTGCCTCTGTCCATGCATGTAACTCTTCCTTTTCTCTCCACCCCACAGGACTTCTCACATATCTCCTCTGAGTTTCCAAATAGCGTTGGACCCCGTTCACCTGGTGCATCAAATCCTCCAGGAAGCACTGAGTGGGACAATGACTACCCCAGCAGAGAGTGTGGCATTAACCACTGCAGGCCAGTAGACAGCAGGGCTTTGCTCACACGTTTTCTCTTATCTGAACTATGAATGTATGGTCGTCTGTTGTTCCAAAAGGGATGGATGATAAAGAGAGGAAGATGTCATGTTGCACGAAGAATTTGTGTTTCCTTGTCATGGTGTTTCCTCCCATAGCTTGAGTCCTAGGCTTGAGTCACTTGAGTTGCTTAAAGTGCCAGTAAACTTGGTTTAGCCATCACTGAGTTCTGGGAGCAATTTCTGCAGAGGTTTTTCTGCCTCCTGTGAGGAAAATGGGTCAGCACTTTTTAACCACAAAGCACAGGGTGCATCGTGTCTCTGTAAATGGTTGGAAGTCTGACAGCTTACAACAGCTGGGAACCTACCCCAAAATGGACAGCGAGTTGGTAGACTAATTATGGTAAATGGTGCTCAAGGTTTCCTTTTCTCTGTGGGCTCACTGATATGATGCTATGGAGGCAGGTACCTTAAAAATCACAGATAATATTTTCATTGGACATCAGTGGCTTTCTCTTTTTGGAGTTTTTCCATCCCATGAGCAATGGAAGAGTTTGAGACATTTCCTTCCAGAGCAAGACAGGGAAGCCCAGCCCATTACGTGCATTGGGTTCAGCATGGCCATCACCCAAAGAACAAAAATATCCGTGTCCTGTGAGTGTTTGGTGCAATGTGTAGATGTGGTGCTTAGGGAATCGCTGGGCAATATCGTTGGTAGGTGGACAGTTGAACTAGAAGATCTTAGAGGCCTCTTCCAACCATAATGATTCTATGATTCTGTGATTATGCCCTATGATTATGATTATTGCAGCGTTTGTGGGTTTGCTGCTTGCTTGAGAAGCTTAAACTGAACATGTTGAAGAGCTTTACTTTTTGTGGCTGTGTAGTGTACTCCTAGCAGAATCCCAAGGGGTTGGGGTTGGAGGCCAAATGGATACTGGTGTTGGAGAGCGTTTGGCCATGTCCATAAGGAATGTCCTGCTTCTGAACTGATCACTCTTACCACCAAGGCCACAGTCTCCTCAAGCTTTCTCTATCCATCCCAGGGCTTAACCATAGAGGGCACAAAGCCTCATCCTCCTTAGAGCCGTGTGATACTTCAGTCCTCTGCACCTTGCAGGTGGACTTCTGTCCAGATCTTCCCACTTACCCCCTGAAAGGGCCAGCACAAAGGTCCCTTCAATGCTGCTTAAATTCCCCAATAAATAAAAACGTCAGGATCATCTCAAAGCTGGCCAGGAGTGAGGGTGTAAAAGCCATTTCCAAACACAGCCTAATCCAGCTCTCTTGGCTCAGCATTAACAGCTTCAAGCCTGCTCTTGTGCTCTGTCAAACAGGCACGGGGGCTGCTGCTAGAGCAGGTAGGGAAGGAGGTTGGTAGCTTCTGAGTATTGTTTGATTTGCTTGAAGTGCTGGAACACAGTGCTTTCACTGGAGATAATAGCAAGCTCCCAGGCTTTTCAGAGTACAGCTCCCGCCTGTGCCAGCAGTGCACTTACAATTGCTGGGCTGGGCACAGACTGTACAGACATTTATTTCTTTCAGGGAAATAAATAACTCACTGAGCCATTAGAATAGGGCTGTATCTGCCTGCGGAGGGTGCTCAGCTATGGGGATTGTTCTGGGCTCTACTGGGGAATCTGGCACGCTCCTTAGCAAAGGCAATGCAGACAACCCCAGGAGAGGAAGTTCTTTGGCACTCGATGATAAAAATCATTTTAGATGCTGCGGGCAAAACACTTGGAGGGTTATTTGTGGAGATGCAGAGGTGACTCCCAGACACGGGGGAAATGCTAACATTGTAGGCAGGATTGGGTTTTGTGTTGCTAAAACAAGCCCTTTGCCATCCGGCTGTAGCGCCGTATTGTTCGCACAGGGCCCATGCAATTCATGATCAAAGCTCATGCATTTCATGACTTTGTCACAGCAGAAAGATCAAATTTCATGGGTTTATCACAGCTTCCTGGAAAAAAAAATCATTTTAAAACCAGACAGATTATGCAGAGACTACCAGATAATTACGAGAGTGGGTTATAGAAATGAACTCAGATGCATATGGATCAGAGAGCTCTTAGTGCACCAAAAAAATGTCACCATCTCTTCTAAGAGACCATCTCCTGCACCAAGACTGACCAGCTTCCCTTCATTTCACTGAACAGCCTGGTGCACGAGCACTGTCATCACCACCTGCTCCCACCAGCCCCTAATATTTGCTGCCAAAGTGCCCTCCCTGCAGATTTTTGAGACAAGGTTAGGTGTGACACTGAGGGACGTGGTATAGTGGCTGTGGTGGGGATGGGATGGTGGTTGGGCTGGATGATTCCGTGATTCTACTATTCTGTACTGTCCACTTGTAGTGTCCACACACATCAGTAGGAACAACCCCCTTCTTACTACTGAATTGCAGCCCGTGGTATCTTAAATGTGTTGTCCAGGAAAGTGATCATCCAGATCTCTTCATCTTCTTGCCTGTGCTGTTTATCCAGTTCTGCACTGATTTGTTAGCTATGCTCAGAGCTTTTGGACTGCCCCTTGCTGCCTTGCTCTGAGCTGGGCACAGGGTGAGCCACAGCTGCCAGCAGGGCTTATGCAGAGCAGCAAAGGGAACAGACATCTCGTTGGATATGATTCATCAACACGGCTTTGGGTATCATTGGGAAGCCTCTGGATCATGTTATTGCCCATTTCAACCTCCAAATGGCATTCAGCTTAATTGTAATTTAAGCAAAATCAGCAATAGTCCGGGTGGAAAAAGGATTATTTTCTGTCGTGATGTGGCTCAGCTGGGGAGCCCCAGGTTCCTGAAAGCAAGGATCCCATTGACTGCCGCAGCACATCAGCAGTGTGCCTGGCTCTCAGACGAGGATGCTGATTTCATGCCTGCCCTTGGCATTTCTTTAGCTTCCGTGATGTGCTGGCACTGCTTTAGCTGGGGTAAAACCTCCCAGTCTTGCATTTCCTTTTGTGCTTGTCATCCAGACATCTGAAAAGCTAACGAGATGGGCTTTCTCTCTGTCCTTCCCCATCTAACAGATCTCTTTAGGAAGGAAGGACTGCTGAAGCTTTTTTTTTTTTCCCCAGCCAACTGGTGCTAATTATAATGCCATTAAGCTTTTCTTCTTCCCTTACACCCCTCAGATTCCGAACAGACACTCCTTAATTCATAAATCAGCCATACTAGAGGGAGCTGTAGATGTTTCTTAGCCCATCCTCTCCCCATTTAAAATGAGTTTGTGCTCACTGACTTCCATCCAATTTTTCTAGCTCTTTCTGGGCTCAAGCCCAAGCTAACCCAGCCTACTAGCAAAGACACGAGCCTCCTTTCTCCATCTCTGCTTAGTGCATGACTATCACTTCCCACAAGCAATTGCAGCATCCAATTTCATTGCTTTTTGCCATCATATCACAGACTTATGCAGTCCCCTGTCTCCCCCACCTGACAGCCTTGCTCTCACACTTGCTCATTCCCAGGCACCCACCGAATACCTGCATTTGCAGTGAGTTTCTCCAAGGCATCAAGATCCCTTCTAACCTGGTTGCAGCTCAGTTTACAAATACTTCCAAATCTTTCATAATTCCTCCGGGCACCTCACCATTTTTTTCTTCTCTTTCCATACCAAAGCTGTCTTCGGGGTTTGTTTGCATTTGTCTCCTACTGTTTAGATTTGTGATGGCAGCACTGAATGGCAGTCATCTTCCTACCTCCTTCCTTTCATTAGCAGTAGGTAACTTTATCCTCCAGGTTTCAGGAGATGTTGTTGTTAAAGCCCAGTGTTACTCTGGAGATGCTGAGCCACCTGCTCAGTGCTCACCCTGCTTTGCATGGGAACCAGGCAGTTCCAAGGCCCTTCCAGCCTGTATTGTTCTGTGTATTGTCTAAAATTCCAATGAATTTCACCTCATCCATAGCCTAGACCTGCAAATCATGTGAGCTGATTAAAACCAGTACCTGCGTGTCAATGCGTGGTGCCATGACAGAGGTGTGCTGGCTTGGTTCTTCCTTGGCATAGCTGTCCCAGATCAATGGCAACCCGTGGTGGGAGGACTGTGGTCACCCAACAATGTGGCACAGAAGTGTTTAAGCCCAGCAGAAGCGATGGTGCTCCTGCAGTCACATCCAGGCTGATTGCAAAGTGAGGCCTCGTCTCCGCACCCAGATTGGGTTCTTTTGGGGTATCAGCATTCAGCACCTTTTCTCCTCTTTTCCCACTCTTTGGGGTTAAGGAGGAGATGCTCTCGGGTAAATGTTGTCCATGTACAGCCAGCTGCTCCATCCGGATGCTGGCAGCCTCACCAATCCCTGCTAACCATGAAGCAATTCACTCTTAAGTGGGGGAAATTTCCAAATCAGACACTAAGTGAGCAAACTTTATAAAAAGACAGAGGCAAAACATCACAAATGCACTTAGTTCAGGTTCAATTATTTATGTCAATATGCTGTAATGAACTGGGAAGTGTTCTGTAGCCTATTTTGTAAAATTAATGAAGTTTTAGTATCAGAATACCTCTCTGCTGCTCACTGGTATTAAATCTTTGCTGAGTGCAGAAGGGAACACTCTGCATTTAAAATGCAGATTATAAAATGTGGAGATTAGCAAAATGCAGACTCGTCTGTGCTGCACTCTATCAACAAAAGCACTGCTTGTTGACTGCTGTTTTCCCATTATTCCACTCACAATCACACCCACACCAGAATTTCCCAAAGCTTTGCAGTGTTCTTCTCTACTTTTAAGGCCAAGATGCCTTTGTGGAGCCGATAATGTTTTGTTCAGATCTGTGCAAACAATAAGATCCATTGAAATGAAATGGGCTTCAGAGCAAAACCCACATCGTGCTTCAATTTGGGAGAGGGACCCACTCGTCTCCTGGGGTCACAGCCCTGACCTGCCAGAGCTCAAGGAGCGTTTGGACACTGCTCTCAGCCATAGGATTTGGGTGGTGCTGTGTGAGCCAGAGGTTGGGCTCGATGATCCCCATTAGTCCCTTCCAACTCGGGATGTTCTGTGATCCTATGGCGTAGGAATGCTGGACCAGGTGTGCAAATGGCTGTGCAAGTGCTCATTTCTGACTCCCAAAGTCCTGCTGCCCATCTCACCTCCTCCTCTCGTTTCCCTTACAGCATGCTGCCAAGGGACAAGGCACTCTACCTCACCTAAGGCTCACCATCTGTCCCAGGAGGCTCAGATGAAGGACACTTGGGAGGGTCTATCTTACAGACAACGTGGCGAGGCTCCGAGCAAGTCGTACTGCCAAGAGAGCAACCTCTGCACCTCGTCGCTGGCTTCGTCCCTAGGCTCTAAGAGCAGTTTTCTCTGATTGCTTTTGAACTCTAAAGTCTACTTTCCGTGGAAAACCAGAACCTCGTTAATCACAAAGAACAACAAAAAAAAGAAAATAATATAAAAAAATAAATAAACACAAAACCAACAAAAAAAAATAATAATGAAATAAGGACACAATTTTTCTGCTTGCCATCAGCTTAGCTACAGACTACTTTCCTAGTGAACTGCTTTTAGATGCAGCATAAGCCCAGGTCTGGTGTCCTCAAGCATTAGGCCAGCTCAGTAGGAGGATGCACTCTTTTGACTTGCTAACAGCACTAAACTTTGTGCAAGAAAAATGTGAAGTTTGTGTGAATATTGTACATGCAAAGGCCTTGGATGTCTGGCAAAAAAAAATACAAAAAGTAAATAAAAACTATTCCTAGGTAGGTGGGGTGAGAGGAGAAGGCAAAATATGGGAGGGAAAATGTGAAACAGATCATGAAAATATAATTTGTTGGATAGTTGTAAGTAGTTTACTAAGTGTTTTAGAGCTGTGCTAAAGACATCTTTAAGATTTTTTTGTGAAAAAAATTAGTAGTTTACTTTATAGTAAAAGCATTTTATATTAATTGTAGCACATTTTTTAGTTATACATAGAAGGGAGATGTGTATAAAAAAAAAACAAAAAAAAAAGCCTGCCAAACTTGTTTCTATTATTTGTACAGCAAGAAATGGACAATTTATATCCATGTTGTATGGCATTATTATATTTTTCCTGCCATATGTCCATCTATTTAAAAAATTGCTGACAATGATTTTTGTCTATTTATGAAGAATTAGAGAGCATAATTACAGTTTCTCATAAGGTGCATTTTTCTTTTATTTTTATTTTACTTTTTTATTTTGTTTGATGGTGCTGTGTTTGCAGCACCTGGCACATTCGGTTCACAATGCTTATCTTACCTTTCTTTATAATAAAAGATAAGAAAAATAAAACTGAACCAGTGTCTCCTTATTCTGGGGTTGGCCTTGGCCCACGTGGCCGTGGTGCCCATGACTTGTCCTTGTCCCATCCCCCCTTCCTCTTCCACCACATCCTCACCTGTTTTCTTTCCTCCCTTTGCTTCGGGCCAACAGGACTTAACTCAAAATGTCCGGGACCACCTCTGGCAATTAAAATGGATCACTGAGCAGTGATCACCACAGCAAACAAGTGTTTTTCATTTGCTTTCTTGAAAAACGCCAACCTTACACTCAGCAGAGGGTACTTTGAGCAGCTGCCCAATGCATTTAGCTACAGAAGTGTAGAATCATGGAATCGTATCATAGAATCATAGAATTACCAAGGTTGGGAAAGACCTCTGAGATCATCCAGTCCAACCATCCACCTACCATCAATGTTTCCCACTAACTCATGTCCCTCGGTACGACATCTAAACATCTCTTGAACACCTCCAGGGAGTAACCTATGGCCCAGTCCATGGGCCACCAGGTGCCCATGGGAGCCCTTTCCAACTCTTCCTAGGAAACACTGGTGAGAAGGACAAGAACAAACAGCAAGGATGGAAAATGTGAACGGCATAGAAACTAACACTACGTGAAATTTCACACCCCAGGCTGCCTGTCTGGGGGAAACCATTAATTAATGTAGCATTTTAAGCCCATTTTCAAAGGCAGCCTTGGCCATGGGAGTCTCACCACGCTCTGTTCCTAGCACACAGGTTGCAGTCATTTAGATAAGGCCTAATTTCTGCCAGTGTGCATTTAAATGGAAAAATGTGAAGCAGCAGCATGGCTGTGTTTCTCGTGCAATTTGGGGCATCGGGTCACGTTTAGGTCCAAATGTCATAGTTAAGATCCTAGTATTCCCACTGCTATCTGTTAATGGCAAAGGTGGCTTTAACACTTATATCCTCCAATGACTTAAAATAACTTTTTAAGCCTTCAGACTATTTTGACAATTCAGAGGGAGCTCACCCTTCGAGCTTAAGGACTTTTTTATGGGCTAAGTAATATTTTTCATTGCCCAATGGTTTTATATACTCTTCCAAAATGCTGCTGTGCCCTGTGCTTATTGCATGAAGTCTGTCTACGGTACCAAGCTCTGGTCCATCACACAGGGCAAGTAGCTCATGCTGGAGGTCATCCTGCTATGTCCTCTGGTTGGCGTGTGCTGCAGATTCCCCTACACCCTGCTGGCACGTGCAAAAGAGCCACCCCAAAATCCCACTCTTTGCCACCCAGAAGCTGCCCTCTGCCCTCAGTGAGGAAGATCTCCAGGTGGCTTGGGGCACGCTGGGTTTGGGATCAGCCCACCCTGGATGCTGGGAGAGATGGAGGCAATGGCAACATGGCGTGGGATGACGAGTCCCCAGGACACCGACACCTGCAGTCAGCCTGACAGGGAGGATGTGCTCTCCTCCTCACCCAAGGCCGTCACAGCCTTACTGCCAAGCGATTGAGTGGTGCCCGCTCTGCTGAGAATATTTGCTCTCTCTGCATGAGAGTGAGACGTGAGATCAAGATGTTACTCTGTGAATCAACTTTCATTGGAGCTGTAACATGTTTTAACCCCAAACTTCCTGCTCTCTGGATGGCAGATAGAAAGCACAAGTGCCTCTTCCTTGTCCCGTTATCTATTTTGGTATAAGCACAGCAACCTTTGAGTAGATCAGGGTGACATCAGCCTTTATGTACTGTTAGCTTTAGTAGAAAATACAGTAACTGGGTCTGAAAAGTTACCTGACCTCCCTGTATGCCTTGGGGTCAGCCCTGCCTGAGCCCTCCCTGTGCACCCAACCTCCCACTGAGAACCTTTCAATTCCAGGCAGTTAACCTAAATCTCTCTCCCTACAAAGCAAATCCCTCACGTTTGAACATCACGGAGAACTCATTGCTTTCCTTGTTGCAGTGATTTTTTCCATGTTTGAAGAAGGATATCAGCTCCCCCCGTTCTCCTTCTGCCTGAGCAGGTGCAATTGCTCCGCACTGCTCACGTGCTGGTGCCAGACTGCCTGCAGAGCTGCTATTCCTGGACAAGGAGCAACCCCTTATCCTCATCACCGAGGTTGGAAAAGACCACTGAGATAACCACGTCCAACCCCAGCCCATCCGAGCCAGACGCAGGCAGGTGTTCCTAATGATGGAGACTAAAGCCAAGAGGCACACAGGAAGAAACCTCGCTAATTGACTTGGGCTTGTGAGGCCGTAATTAGCAACACAGTGAAATGTAATGGGGAGTTTCCCAATCTCATTAGCGGGATTCAGCAGTGTTAACCCTTTGGAACAGGGAGGTGTATGAAGGAAGTTTCCACCTCCTGGTTCATCACCTCAGTATGAGCATTCACGTGGCTCAGAGCTCAGCATTCCTCGCCCCAGTACACGAGCAGTGCAAAATTATCTCTTTGAACAAAGATTCTTTGCAGGAGAGAGGCGAGAGGAATAACAGTTCTCCTGGATGAAATGCTGTGCTGTCCAGAAGGGCAATTTAGAGTCTGATTTTAGACCAAATGTTTTATCACCGTATCCTCAACTCTTCTTGACTTTCAACTGCAGTGTGGTCAATCAGCATAATACCTGGCACGGTAACTGCTTTAGGCTTCATTCCTAGTGGGGCTACTTTATTACTCTGTGAGCCCATTAGAGAGCTTTCTGTTCATCTGCCAGCATTATTTGTGGGGACAGAAGGTCAACTAATGCAGAACGTACGAGGTGGATGTTTTTGCAGGTGATACTGGGGTGCTGGTTTGCAGTATGAGTGCAGCTAAAGGACTTGATGCTCAGAGTACTCAGCTCTCCATCTTAGCTGCTTCAGGGCTCCTGTTAGCCTTGCTTTGCCCTTCTGCCCGTGCTCATGCCCCTGTGTCTCCAAGGCAGCAAAGGGCTGGGAGCCCATGGCAAGACTCTGCCCAGGATTAGATATAACTTCTCACGGCAGTGCATCACCTATTGCCCCTCATTTGCTGGAGTGGGATGGTCAGGTTTCCAAGAGCAAAGGAACATAGTGGGGGGCTGTGTGCTCTCCCCTGGGGGAGGCTGCTCATCATTCCCAGTCCCCTTCAATGGGAGAGACCTGAGAAAGGTGGGATCTGAATGTTCCTGGCACATCTTCATCCTCAC
>JAOWBP010004554.1:2148706-2161225 GCA_028571105.1 Tragopan temminckii | reverse complement strand
CCCCTCACAGTTGGTCCCAGTGACATCACCGTCATCCCCCCGGTCCTCACCACATCCCCGTTGGTGCCCCCCTCACCCTGCTCTGTCCCCATGTCCCCATACTGTCCCCATTGTCCCCACAATGTCCTCACTGTCCCCAGTGTACTCAAAATCCTCAATATCCTCCAAAATTCCCAACATCCCCCATTGTCTCCATTCCCTCATTGACCCCACTGTCCCCAATGTCCTCATTTCCCCCATTGTCCCCAACGTCCCCAATGTCCCCATTGACCCCAATGTCCCCACTGATCCCAATGCCCCCAACGTCCCCAGTGTCCCCAATGCTCCCAATGTCCTCAATGCCCCCACATCCCCCATCGTCCCCAATGTCCCCAATGTCTCCCATATCCCCCATATTCCGCAATGTCCCCATTGTCCCCCATTACCCCCAGTGTCTTCAGTGTCCCCAATGCTCCCAATGTCCTCAATGCCCCCACATCCCCCATTGTCCCCAGTGTCCACCATTCTCCCCACTGTGTCCCCAGTGTCCCCATTGTTCCCCATTGCCCCCAGTGTCCCCCATGCCCAGGAGGTGCTGCAGGACTGGCCCTTGCTCATAAAGTCACCTGCACAGCTTTGGGTCCTGGCAGCACTCGGCTTTGGTGGGAGGATAGAATTCCTCGGACTGGAATCGCACTACAATTTTATTATGAACCAAGCACCTTGCACTGCAAGTCCATGGGAAAGAGTAATATATCCACCGCTTTTCAATACATAATTAATATACGTCTCATTGCTTCCTAGATGAATTTTGGTCACAGAAGATAGTTACGACTATAGAATAGGCTACAGAACTGTAGGTCACTGCGATGCTGAGGGGCCCTGTGCTGCCGTGCATGGTCCCACAGGGAACACCAGGGCCATCATCTGCACCCAGGGGGACAGTGATGGAGTGACGAAGGAGTGATGTTGGGGCTGGCAGGAGCTACGTGGGCTTTCTGACCCACCTCCTGCTCCAACAACTCTGTGCTGCATCCCTCTGTGCCACACAGCGGGAGGCTGGTGGAGATGCTGGGTGCCCAAACACATCTCTTCATCCCATTGGGGCACTCAGGAGACGTGGACTCATATCTATTTCCTGGTTAGGAGCTTGTAATGCCTGCCATGAGAGGAGGGCTGGAAGAAATCCCAGGGATTTGGGACTTCTCCAGAAGACAGCATGGCTTGGGGGAAGTTAGCAGAGAAACAGGATAGAGGCATTTCAGAACATATTGAACCTTTTTCTTTTTCTGGAACGCAGACATTTGCTAGATGCTGTCTCCGGAAGCACTACACTACAAGTAGATTTATTGGCTTGCAGCACAGTTTATACTAATTTTTTATCCTCCAGCAATTTACACAAAATATTTCTGTAGTTATGCATGGCGTTTTTGTAATTAGATCCTCGTTTAACTGCTTTAATTGTGGCTGGTCTTTTGGCAGAGAGGTTGGGTAGCACCACCCATTATAGGACTTGTGCAGTCTCCCACTCACCTGAATCACTGCGGGATACAGAGAAAAAAAAGAGCGCAAGCATTCCCCAAGCTGCCCTGCCAAAAGCTTGGAAATGTCACACAGAGAGGCTCTGCCAGCTTCTAAAGTTGTCTGAGGAAGAAGGTGGGACAGGATGGATGTGAAGGCCATTTCCATCCCCAAAGGCCATCTCCTGGGGGTTCCTCGCATCACCTCAGTCACTGAGCGAGGGTCACAAAGGGCCATGACCTTGCTGCCTTCCCTAGGGGCCGCCAGCCTGGAAAGTGAGGCTGAGATAATAAAACTCAGAGCACATCACACTAATGACCCTGAGTGTGAGCAAAATGAGTTTCATCCCACCACGGGTCCCACTGTGAGCTGAGTGGGCAAATCCTGGCTCCTTCGCTTGGGCTTCGGGGAGGTGGTCCCATCCCCACCCCAAGCACCAAACTGTGGGCTCAAAGCACGTGGGGGAAAAACCCTCCTCAGAGTTTGGGAGACATTCAGCCAAAGCTGCGTGGGCTCTCAGAGCCCCTCTCAGCACTCAGTAACTGCACTGGAAACACCTTCAGACAGGAGGCTGAATCAGGTTTGGGGCTTCATAAACCATGAGAAGAAATAGTGAATATCTCACTTTGAATATCTGAAAAACAATCTAAATTTATGATGCAATACAAATGCATACTTTCCATTTGAGAGGTGAGAAAAATCTGGTTTCTCAGACCCCCTCAGCAATGCAGGACTGCTGGTCAGGTCCCGTCCTTCTATTTGTTGGGTTTTTTCCTTTGGCCCTTCCATAATACTGCATTAAAGCAAGAAACACCCAAGGATTGATTTCCTTTCTCTTCTCTGTACTGGAATAACTCGGCACTTCACTTTTGCCTTTTCAAGTTGCAATTTTTACACATTTGCAGCATTATTTAATGCTGCAGAGCTGAAAAGACTGGAAAACCTGGAGCAAATGTCTTCTCTTCCCATGAACATCACCCATCCATTCCTTTGTGTTCTCGAGTTTGGCACAGAGGGAAAAAGACAGAAATAAGAGAGAGAGAGAGAGTAGGAACTGAAGGCATGAATAATTTCTTCTTTCTCAAATCCAAAATAAAAAGAAAATGTGAATACAGAATGAGACATAAACTTTAATTTTTGTTCCAGAAGTTTTCCATGAGAAGATAAAAACGCGCCTCTACCACATTCCTTCCAACCTGCTCCCATCTGTCCACCCTTGGCTCGTGCCCACACTCACTCCGCAGTAAGCCCCACTGACTGCATGGGCTTCTCCCCAAAACACGAAATATCCCAGGTTCAGAATGGGAACAGAGGATCCTGTGGTGCTTTTGGTGGGTTTTAGAATGAGTGTAAATTGATCTAAAGTCATGATAACTTCAGGGTCTCCACTCAGTTCAGTGCACCACAAAGCGCAGGGTTGGGGTGGGGAATACAAGACTTACCCCATACGTTTAGAACTGGGCAGCACTCCAACATCAGCATGAAGTGGATCAAAATATCATCTGGGTTCCAAATCCCTTGCCACAGACAGCACTGAAGCCTTTCTTGTCTTATGAGGACTTAAATATTTCCTCTGGTATTACCTCAAGAACAAGTCCCTTAAATACTGCCTAACTGGGAGCTGGTTGACTTTCCTGAATGCCTCCATCCCAATGGAGCAAGGGAACGGATTGGCAAGTGACAAGCAAACCTGAGTGAAGGATTTTCTTGAAGCTGAGCAACACCACGTGTGCTTGGAGTGCCAGTGCTCAGCTGGCAGCTCCTGGAGTGTCACAGGAGCCTTCTGCCAATTCATCTTTCCTCTCTACTTCCAGTTCTTTCCCAAGGTTCAGCTGCATGGGACTGTCTGCCACCACATCTTGCACAGCAATGGGTCAGCAAGTGCTGGTCCTGCTCTGCTCACCAGGTGCTTAAAGACAGCTTACTGCATTGCCCAGACTGCCATCAGGTAGCCATGCCTGAAAACAAACCTTGATCCTCACCCGCAATGGTTTTGGTCTTGTCACAGGATCGCAGAATCACAGAATCACAGAATGGCCAGGGTTGGAAGGGACCTCAAGGATCATGAAGCTCCAACCCCCCGCCACATGCAGGACCACCAACCTCCTCATTTCATACCAGACCAGGCTGCCCAGGGCCCCATCCAACCTGGCCTTGAACACCTCCAGGGATGGACAGGGCACCCACAGCCTCTCTGGGCAGCTGTTCCAGCACCTCACCACTCTCCCTGTAAAGAACTTGTGGTGGTCACTGTCCTGCAGTGATGCAGGGATGCAGGGCAGCATAGCCACACTGCAGAGGACAGGATGCACCCAGCACCTGGGGCTATGCTCAACACCCAGCCCCCCACTGCTGCTGCCTAGGGGCCCAAATGTGCCCAACTTCCAAAGCCACCAATCCAAGTCACCATCCAGTGACTTGGGAGTGCCACAGCAGTCAGTTCTCAGCTGTCCACTCTGAAGCAGCTGGGCATAGGGATGTTCACCTGGGGACTTGTGTTTCAGGTATCTTGAGGGTCTGCAAGACAGACAGCTCCCAGTGCATCCCTATCTCATGGTGTGCCCATGCTGGGCAGTGGGCTACCAACCTACTGGCTGGGACCAAGCACCTGAAAAAGCCCTTTGCCCAAACACCTGCTGGTAAGAACCCGGCAAGGAGCCCCTTGGAACAGAACGTGCCACAAGCTCTAGGCTGCCAAATCCGGCCAGCAGGGCTGGCCGAGGTCATGATGACCACAAGGAAGTGCCAGCCAAGCACCATGGCTTTGTTCTTCATTATGCAATAGGCAGGACGGAGGTTTCCGGTGGTATTTGCAGCGGGAGGTGGAGCCCACGAGGCGTGAAGGTCCACCTCCCACCACAGACCTTTCCACTCAACATTTGGCAGCGTTTGCTTCTCAGTTTATTATCTTGTGGTTTCAAACAATACAGGAAGGATGTAGGTGTTTGCAAGAAGAAAGAGAAGGAGGAGGAGGGCTGGCAGGCCGCTGCCGGGGGGGCTTCTCAGCGGGTGTTACTTGCTGGAAACCGCTCTCCCACGCGCGTTATTAAAGGTGATGAAATTAATTTGGGGGAGAATAGACCACAAAAGGGTTGTGTTCCCACCAGGGCTGGGCTGGGAGGAACAAAGGTGCACTCATGAGTGTTCTCAGCCACGGGTGAGAGCAATCCTCCATGGGAAGCTCCCCTTAAAACTCAAAGGGGAGTCAACAACCCAAGGGCCTGTAGGAGCCCCAGCAGCATGTGGAGACCATGGGCAAGGTTCTTCTTGGAGCCCAGGGTGCTGCAGGTCCTCATGGCTATGCACACGGCTGCAAAGCCCACAGAACACCTGATGGCCATAAGGATGGAGCTCACTGGCTGCAGGCAGGTGTCAGCTCCTGAGCTGCCCTGGGCAGCACCTCCACCAAAGCTCAGCACCTTCTAAAACAGCTTCTCCACCCCCATCTTCCTTCCAAGCCACCCATCTGTGCCATTCACCCCTCTCCCACCCACTGAGTGGGCACAACATCTTTATCTACAGCAATTTCTTTTCCCTTTGATAGTCTTGAATGAACCATGTACCAGCAGCACGTTTTGTAGAATCACAGAATCATTAAGGTTGGAAAAGACCACTAAGATCATTTAGTCCAACCCAACTCATCACACCCCATCTCCATGCAGCACATGGCCATCACAGCATAGCACCCAGGAAGCATCTCCAGCAGGAGTGGATATGCTGGGATTGGAGTCCCCCAGCACAGACATGAGCCTGGGTTGTGCATGTCTACCTTGTGCAATGAGGGACTAGGAAAGACAACAAGGAAAAGGAGGTTGGGATGCTGCTTGGGTGATCCAATGGGTTCCACCTTCAACACAGCCTGCAAAGTACTCCCAGTGAGTTATTTCTGCCCCGCACTGAGCAGGCAGGGGGCAAAAGCCAGTGATCTCCAAACCTCGGGAACCTCACATGGGCTGGGCATGAGTTTGCCCCAACTCTAGAGCAGGAACAGCATCGGACCATAGAATCACAGAACTGTTTGAGTTGGAAGGGACCATTAAAGGATCCAACTCCCCTGCAGCGAACACCTACAGCTCCATCAGGCTGCCATGAGACATGGCATATGGGACGTGGCTCGGCCCTGACACCAGTGTCCCCTTCCCACAGAGACATGGCACACTGGGAAGGCGCTGGCAGCTCCGTATGGCTGTGAAAGGTGTATTGCTGCCTCAGTGACAGGGAAGCTGTGCTCTTGAGTGGTGCTATCTCATCTATTTTGCAAATACAAATGTGATAGAAATCTGCAAAATAAGGAATATGCATTAACTTCTGAAAAGTTTAGACTACATATCATTATCCGTAATTTTGCTGCTTTGATTTGCATATTCATAAAAGAAACATACAGCACGGATGTGTCAAAGGCTTTCAGATGAGCACGAACAAAACCAGCAGACTTGCAATCTCAGTTCTGAAGTAATTGCTAGGAAGATTTTGCTTTCCCTGATGTTTGTTTAATGGTTTGTCCCTGAGCTTGTCAAGCTGGGAGCTGGAGCATCCCACGGCATGATCATCCTGGGATAGAGGCATCCTGGGGGCAAGAGCAAGCCCTTGGGTTGTGTTGCGTGCACAGCAGCGACCCGTCCTGCAGCACACGTGATGCACCAGCACCAGCAGGACAGCTCAGTGGCATTCCAACCAGGTGTGGTTGTGTTGGGCTGTCCCAGCCCCAGCAGCACTGAGCATCCTGCAAAGAGCAAGGTGAGCAGATGCACTGCACGCATCGAGCTGTAGGAGCTGTGCACACCCTGCCAGCCTCCATCAGCATGCACTACAGGTGCTGCTCAGCCCTTATTTTGCAGCTGTGGGACTCGAGCTGATAGACCTGGGGCGGTGGCAACGCCTGCAGCACGGCTGATGCCAAAGTGATAAAGAGCACAAGAAACGTTGCTTTTAACTTATTTCCATGCTTTCAAGCTGTGGAATAGGTGAAGCAGCAGCAACTGCTGCTCGCAGTGTTATCCCAGTGCTACAGTGCTTGTGGTTTGTATTGCAGTCTCCCCTTCCTCACAGCACAGCCGTGTCAAACTCCTCCCGTCCTTCTCAGCCCTGCACAGAGGAAGGGCTCAGTGAGATGGGATCCTGCACTGTCACCCCTGTCCCTAACGAGCAGAGCAGAGCAGAGCTGCTGGGCTCAGGTATGTGCTGGTGTTCAAAGTCATTCTAGGGGCAGAGTTCAGAATTTTGGTTACCAAACTGAAATACTCTGTTTTTGAAAGCTGCATGCCCTTTTTCCCCACCCCCCACCTCTAACTACCTGAAATCCATTTAGGTAAAATGTAATTAATGTTGGCACCAACCCCAGCCACCGACCCACCCTGGGGACGGGACACCCACAGGCAGACAGCACTGCGCGCCGATAGCGACTGCAACAGTTCCTGACCCAATGGGTTCTGATGGGCACCGTGGTGCCCAGCTGCATGGAGAACACATCATCACTCTGTCCTATCCTGCTGCAGCCCGGAGCAGAGGTCCACAAAGCAATGAGGCAGCAAGGAACCTTCACGGGACATGGCCTTCCCTCTTTCTTTTCAGCTCTCCAGACCTTCCCACCTTGGTTTCTGGATGGGGACAGAGGAGGGAAATGCCTTGGCTGTCCAAGGAAAGCTTGGCATTGCACCCTGAACACCATGAACTCAAACTTTATAGTTTTAAAAATGCAGCTTTTTTAGTTATCCACCTAACGGGTGCCACGAATGATGGGTTTTGAATGCAGGGTGTCGTTCAGCATCCACCTGCCACTGCTGATCACTGGGGCTGGAGGGCACGTGGGTCACCAGCACCAAGGGATGTGGTCCTCAACGATGCTCTGCCACTATGGCCAGAGGACAGACACATGGACATTTTATGGCCAGGGCAGAGTGAGATGTGCAGATAAGCAGAAGCAGTTGTGCACTGAGCTTCTCAGAAAGCTCACCTGGGACTTTTCCTTTCTCACGGTGAGCAGCAGCCCAGGAGGGGCTGGGGCAGGCACTGGGCTGAGCAGCGATGGGGGCTGCAAGGTTTGGGTCTGCAGCTAAAGCCCCCGAGTGCAGCCAGGAGGTCTTTTGTGGCGAAGGCAGCAAAAGGCAGCCATCCACATAGCAGGTGTGCCATGTGCTCTTCTCCCCCCCAGTTCCTCCCAGCTCCCATTCCTGACTCTCACTCCACGTCAAGGTCTCTCCTCCTTGCAAGCTGCTGACGGACGTGGTGAGGGTGGATGTGCTCAGTGGATCACCCACCCCAAAGCCATCCCAGCACAGCACTCCTCTCCATCTGGTATCTCATGGTCCCATTTGGACCTCTTCCCTACTCAACAGGACAGGCTGTTGAGACCAGGTTTACGTGTTCACCCTTTTCTCTCCTTCCTATGCTCATTCCTACCTGACTCACCTCCATCCTTCACCCTCCTTTTGCTCTTCCCACAAACATCCCATAATAACTCCTGGGCTGGGACAGGTATTTCTGGCCAGGGCTGTAGCTCCTGCAGCAGAAGGAACAAGTCCAGCTGATGATGAGAATGAACAAAATTATTGTTTTAAAAACAATTCTCAATTTATTCACTTCTCTGTGCAACTCAGATGGGAGCTAAATTGATTTTTTATGCTGTCTTCGTGTAACACAGCTATTTCTCTCACTGGAAGGAACCCATGGCAATCAGTTAAACCAACACATCTGTGCTCAGAGCCCTGGGAGTGGAAGACCAGAGCAGTGTGGACCTCCCACCTGTCTCCTCCACATCTGGAGGAAGACGTGCAGACTGGGGCCTCACTCCGGCACATGAGCTGGGTGTGAGCCAAGGACATCATAGCAGTGAGCAGCCTGGTCTTCTGCTTCAGATGGTGCGTGCATGGCACCAGCACAGTCACCTCATATCAACACATCTAAAAATGTCACCGAGCATCCTGCATGGCCTTTTCTATCACACCATTCAGCACCTGGAGATTGTCTCGTGCCCCCCTCAGCATCACCCCACAGTCTTTCTGCTAAGCTTTTATGGGGATGGGCAGAGTTAGGTGACAAGCTCAAGCAGCAGCGTGATGCCCAGAGAGGTAGGTTGGTCCTTGCAGACATAAGGGGATGGGAAACAGGTGCTGGGCAGAAGGTGCACACACAGTAGAGGTTGGGATTTCCCTAAAACTACCCTTCTGGGTGAGATATTTCACCCCGGAAGAATGAAACAGCATGGAGAGCATTGCTAGGAGCATGCTGCTGAGCAAGCCGGAGAGTCCTCCATGCACAACCTCACCATGTCACCACGATGGAGCATCACAAGCAGGGCTGCTGCCCAAGGGTGGGGAGCCACGGGGAGCCCAGAGCCAGCGGGGGCTTCCCCCATCCCACAGGAGCAATGTGAGCAGGACAGGATGGCTGACAGGTCCAACCAAAAGCCCAGCATGCAAGGCAGCACCGTGGGGATGAGGTGGACCTGGAGCCAACCCTTGGAGTCAAACCCCAGGTGAGGATCAGGCTCAGCAACTGCCAGAAAGGTCTCTAGTGGGGACACAGGGTCGAAGGCAAGAAGTCAGTCCTTATGTTGACAAGGAAGAGATGGCACAGGCATGGACGTGAGATCACCACCCCATTAGCACAGCTCAGATGTAAGGGCCAAAAGCTGAAATGGAGCTCCTTGGGGTGGGGGTGTGGATGGAGGCACCAGGTGAGGCTGATCAGAGCCATCAGGGTTTTCTGGGACCTGACCATCACCTTGGGAAAAGGGCAGTGCATTGAGCTGCTCCTGTCTGCCTGAGGAACCATTTCAGCCTAAGTTCTGTCACCTTGTCCTGGGGATGGAGGTGCACAAGGACCATGCAGGTTCCATCACCATGGATGGAAATACACCCGTGGGTTTGTCCACCTGGGCCTCAATGAGTCATGCACGCAATGGCAGATGGTTCAGAAAGAGCTTGGGAGATCACAACACTTCTCCTTCGGTGCTTATTGTCTGTCCAGAACATAAATGTCTGTTGGATGGGTAAGGCACTCCTGGAGGTATGTACCTAATGGATCTCAAGGAGACCTTCAGTGATGGTTTATAGAGAAGCTCACCTATTCAGCCATCGGAGAAACACGAACAGAGCCTTCATCAAGGCATATTTCCAATACACAAAAAATTAATGAATTTGTACAGCTCTGTGCCTACAAGATGCATTCATTTAGACAGACAGCACTCAAGGCTCTAAGAGCCGGTACTGCAGGAGATGGACGGAACGAAAGCAAAGGAGAGTAAACAGAGAAGAGATTTCTAAGTGCCTGTGACATTTGTTCAAATACTTTATTTCAATCAGCTTAAAAGGGAAACATAAAGCTCGGGTTGTTCATAGCAAAGGGGAGGAAATTGAAAACTGAGTAATGCACTAAGAGCAATTCAAAGGGAGCGGAGCCCGGCTGCTGCTCTTCTGGCAGTCTTTTTGTGTCCAAACGCTGTCTCACCGTCTCAAGAGAAGCCACTCCAAAAAAAAGGGTGTCTGAATGACACTGGGAGAGCTCAACTCATACAGAGTCAATAATTCCACATTTATTTTGCCAAGGAGCCCAAATAGTTGGAGTGGGGATCCAGGCTGGGTGGGAGAGCTCCTCAAGGGGACATCAGCATTTAAAGCTCGTGTTCAATGCAGCTTAGAGACACCAGGAATGGTGGCAGGAAAGAAAAAAAAGCAGAAGAACCTGAAATATCATCTCAGAGAAGGTGTGAATTTTCACCGCAGTGCTAAAAAGCCTGGATTTTTTTTCTTCCCTTTAGGATAAGGGAAGGCAGCAAGCTGAAGGAGAAGGAAGGCTCTTTCTGACACAGCAGCAGAGTGTGCAGTAAAACGTGTATTTGTTCAGAGCTGTAATTTACTTCTGGTAACAGAAGAATAGAGTGAGGTTGCTGGTTTATCATTATTTTATATTTGTTTTCTTCTTTTTTACCACCATGAGCTCACAGTGTTTCTTTCATCCCGGAGCTGTCTCCGATGGCATTTCTATATTTCATTTAGCATTCCTATAAATATGTAAATATAAGATCTGTATGTGTAAACACACACACACATAAATAAAATGGTAATGATGCGTACATCTATGTTTGTGTGTATATAAAAGCTAAATTACCTCCAATTTATCCGGTGTCCTTTATCTCTTCTATGCACCCTAAGCCAAGCATTGTGTTCCTAAGTGCACACGGTCTCCATATTTATATGAGAATGGCACCTAGGAGGGACAGATATAGGACTAAAAAGCATCTCTGATGGAAAAGTAAGTGCAAATTCCTTAATTTCTTTCCATGTGCCTCCCAGAGCCAGAGAGGAGGGCCTGCACACTCCTCACCCTGCAGTGCCCATGAGGTTTGTGCCCCCGGAGCCCGGCACTCTGTTCCACCCAGCACCAAGTCAGGAACAGGGGTTGGTCATATCGCCATAGAATCATTTGAGTTGGAAGGGATCCTTAGAGGCCATCTAGTCCAACCCCCCTGCGGTGCACAGGGACACCCGCAGCTCCATCAGTGCTCAGAGCCCCATCCAGCCTGACCTTGGCTGTCTGCAGGGATGGAGCACCACCACATCTCTGAGCACCTCCGTTCTCCCGGGGACGGCTGGCACCCCGTCCCGTGACGCTGCTCCACGGCAGGAGCTGCTAACAGGCTGAGAGGTGCCTGGGCTCTGCTCAACGCACTCCCAGCACTGCACCCCGCGTACCGCCCCACTCTCCATAAGGGCGCAATCGATCCCCGTTCAAACTGAACTCCCGCTGATAGCTAGAAAACACCGCGGGTGGAACGAATGCAAGGAGGTGGGAAACCATGGGATGGACGTCAGCCCACTGCGTCCGCTGGGCTGGGAAGCCGAGGAACGCGGTGCGGTGCGGTGCGGTGCGGTGCGGTGCGGTGCGGTGCGGTGCGGTGCGGTGCAGAGCGGCTGCTGCTCGGCGGAGCCGCCTGGGAGCGCACGGAGCTGCGGCTGCGGCACTGCGAGAGCTCCCCCTGCAGAGACCGAACTGAGCGGCCCCGCGATTTGAGGGCTGCTGACCTCCGGGACACGGAGCTGCCGACGTTGCCCTTTTCGGGGTTCTGAAGCGTGGTTGGACGGCGGCGCAACGCCCGAACTCTGCTGTCCAACTCTCTGTTCCGTCGCCGAGAGGTGAAGCGCCCCGAGGTCTCCGCGCAGATGCCCGCAGATGCCCATCTGAAAGGATGGATGCCCGCAGAGGGTTCTGCCGGTGATGCAGCCCTGCATTTCACCCCCTTGTTAGCACCGTTGCAGAGGGGCACAGAGCGCGGGCGACACCCGCAGATACAACTCCCTTCCCTTTGCTCCCGCAGGGGTTCAGAGGTTTCCCAGTGCTTTGCCGGGATCGGAGGTGATTGTGATGTTACCCCACGGGTCCTCTGGACAGAGCCCTGGCTGCTGGGTCTCAGCGTGACTCCCCAGATCTCCTGCTTGTCCCTGGGCTCCCCTTACCTGTGGTAGGAAGAACAGCGGAGTGAAATGCCGGTGCTGGCAGGGCAGGAGCCCCGGCTGGCAGGATACAGGCTCGGAACACCCTGGGGTAGCTGCTTATAAAGCACTGAGCTCCACTGCCAGTGGAATCAAGGCGAGCAGAGCCCTGCCTGTGGAACCAGCATGGGGGAGGAGGACCAGCAGCAGGAACATCCTTGTCTGGCTGCCATCATCCACCCTGTCCCGTAGAATGAGGGGGATCAGCCTGGAGACCTGGGGACATCGCTGGATGCGATGGCACAGGGCTGCTCACGGTGGAAGGAAGGGATGCCATTCAGAGGGACCTTGACAGGCCCAGATGAACCTAATGAGGTTCAACATGGCAAAGTCAAGGTTTTGCACTTGCGCTGGAGGAATCCCAGGCATCCATACAGACTGGAAGAAGTGGTCCTTGAGTGCAGCCCTGCAGAGAAGGACCTGGGGGTCTTGATAGATGAAAAGCTTAACATGAGCCAGCAGTGTGCTCTTGCAGCTCGGAAAGCAAATGGTATCCTGGGCTCCATCAGCAGAGGGGTGGCCAGCAGGG
>JAOWBP010004554.1:2130527-2142248 GCA_028571105.1 Tragopan temminckii | reverse complement strand
GGCCGTGCAGCCCTGCGCTGGAGCTCCTCGCTGCCCCGAATCTCTGGGTTTAGGCCCGGATTAGCTGTGATCGATCCACATGAGCCGCCCTCGTGTGCGCAGAGTGGCACCGTGGGGCTGGAAGGAAGCAGGAGCTGTGCTGCGAGAGCTGCGCGTGGGACACCCGAGAGGAGCACCCAAGGTACTGACCACTGCCACCAGATGCTGCTGTTGTCACTGCTACCGAGGATCTTAAGACAGCGGGGGGGGGGGAGAGGGGGGGGAGAAAAGGAAGCGATTTACCCTTTTCAGGGTGCTTTTTCTTTTCTTTTTTTTTTTCCCCCTCTTTTCTGAGTTACCACGTGTCACTTGCTTACGCGCAGCAGTGCACGTTTGTCTGCGGGATGAGGCAGCTGGAAAGGAGGCAGAGGTGAAGTGAGCCGACTTTGTCCCCTCTTCGTGACACAAGTCCTGCAGTCCCAGCACCGCAGGGCTGTGGCATCACCCTGCAGAGCTCCTCTGGGCTGCAGGTGCCCATGGGTGTGCTGGGACTCCATACCCACTGCTGCGGGCGCTGTTTGAGCACATGTGCACCCTCGAAGCCGTGGAGGACACTGTATGAAACTTCAGAAAGTCTCATTCCCGTTCCAAGCTAAGGCATCGTCTGCCTCAAAGCTTTTCTGCTTGAAAAATCTGCAGAGTGGGGTGAAGTGCGAAAACGTGGAAGTTCTCAGGCTGTACAGCACCCCAAGAGCTGGGCAAGGAGCGCTCATGGGCTCTGCTCCCCATGATGCTCCCAGCCCCAGAACACACAGCAGCACCCCACAGAGCCCAGGCGATGCTGCAGATGAGACAATCTGTGAAGGGGCTTCAACCCTCTGCCCGAAGTGCATCTCTTGTCCAGGCTCAGCTCTGGCTCTCAGGGGCTTTGCTGTTTGTTTTCCTGTTGGGGATGCCAACGCATGCAGTGTCACTGCCCATCAGCAGCTGCCCAGAGCCGCAGTCCTGAGCATCCCGAAGTGCTTTGTGCACCATCTGAATGTGGTGGTGTTGCTGTGAGGTTCCCAATCTGATCCATGCACTGCAGCGAGCCACGGTCTCTCTTCGCAGCCACAGAGGTACCTACAATGAAGCAGAATTTCCATTTTTAAATGAACGAGGGATGTTTCCAGGGATGACGAGATGGGGACAGCGTGTTCAGCCCAGGCCTCCCCAGAGGCTTACATTTGCACCCTTTCTTTTTCCACCCCTATTTTTCCTTGGAGAGATGCTCACCTGTAGCATGTGCTGGGGTCTGTCCCCAGTGGAGATCCATGGTGAGAGCTGAGGGTGAGCACCCTGATGGGAGCAGGTTGGGCTGTGTGCTGACTGCATTTGGTGAGGAGTTGTGGTGCTCTGGGCACACTGGTGGCACTGGGGCTGCCCAGATCTCCATCACAGGTGACCCACTTGGAGCATCCAGCCCTGCTTGAGGTTGTGATGTGTGGGGAGAGGAGCAAAGCCCACACTTGCCAGGGCTGCTGCAGGCAGGACCAATGGCACGATCTTTAGGGTTGCATTCGGAGCTGAGTTCAGCCTGGGGTGCAGAGGCAAATAGAGGAGCATGCTGCAGCAGGCATTAACCGTGCCAGAATGTCAGCCCCATGGACTGGATCCCAGCCACATTCTGTTGGTGTGACTGCACAGGAGAAACACCATTTTGGTGTCAGGCTGTATCCGTGCAGTGGCTGTGGGGGCCTGGGGAGTTCAGCTCACACTGTGCCATCTCTGAAAGGAGAGGTGGAATTGTGTGTGGACCCACAGAGTACCAGCAGTTGGGGTTTTGTTCTCATCCCGGATGGAGTCACTTCTGCAAGGCGTGCAGCAGATCCCTGCCTGAGCACTGTGTGTGCAGCCCTGGGCTGGGATGGGCGGGGAGAGAACCTCTGCAAATCCAGAGCAAATCTATGAGGAGGATGAGCATCTCTCTTCTGTGTACATCCTCGGTGGCTTCTGGTGTTTTTGTTGGCCAGCCTCGGTTAGCACAGTGCTGGTTTTCCACTGAGGTCAATGATTGATGGGGAGGAGGGGGGGCCAGCTTGGAGACACCGAACCCTTGTGGAGAGTGCTGGTGTGGCACTGGGGGTGCCTGGGTTTTTGGGGGACTCCACAGCAGCACACAGGGATGCTAACAGGGATGCGAAATGGGGCGAGCCCTTAACCCTACAGCATTCCTGCCGGACAGCACAGCCATGCCCCATCCCACCACCAGCACTCTGCACCTCCACACACACCCTGGGCCTTTTTGGCTGAACAATGGACAAAAACAGCTTGACTGATACACCATCATCAATTATGGATAATTAAAGTCCAGCGGTCACGAGATGGATGTTAATCTGTGCTCTGCTCTCTTCTTCTTTGAAGAACCCTTCAGCAATGGGATCCAAGCTGCTGGTAGGAGTCTGGGTTGATGGATTGAGTACATTGCTGCAGAACATTCTGTTTTGTTTTGATCTTTACTGTAAATTGCAGTGATAAACACAGTCCCTTTCTCACTGTTCCGGAACCGCTTTGCCATTCTGGAAGAAAAAATATATTCTTTTCCTTTTTTTTTTTTACTTTCTAAGCCAGCTCTTGTGATGTAACATAAATCTTTCTTTGGGGATGGAGGGTTTTGGATGGGGACAAAGTCCAGCTGACTTTCAATGTGGGGCCCATTTGGTTCTCATTGGCTCCCACTGGGTTGGAAATGTGGGCGTTGGGTCCCCAGTAAGGGCTGTTACCTTTACCTTTGTGCTCATCCTGCTCATTCATCTTTTATTCCTTGACAAAATGAGCTCGAAATGCTTTTACCAGAAGTTGGCTTATATCTCTCAGTGTAAATGAAGCACATAATTGTGTTTTCCTAACAGCTCTACATTAAAAAGAAGTTATTGTGCTGCTAATGTGTTTTCCTTGATGATTTCACACCCAGAGAAGCTGTGGTGTGCCACGTTCCCATCTCTTCTTTGTTTAATTCTTCATTCCTAAACTCAGGGTACAGCATTGGTGCAGTCCCAGCCGTGCTACCACTGACTCCTACATGGAGATCTAAGCTCTGATGTCCCACCTTTGTGATTTTCCATAGGTTTTCCTGTAATTAAAGCTTATTTTGGGGCTGAGCTGCAGCAGAGAGGGGGAATCTCACAACAAAACTTAGTGCTGATGTACCAAAGGAAGTGACTGGAAGCTGTGCAGAATCACATGGTTTGCACTTAGAAGGCCAGTTTTAAATATTTTAATCCCACACATATCCTCCCTCCTCTTCTTCCTATTGTTTCCTTTTGGTGGTTTGTTCTGATGGATCCCATTCCTTCCTTGAAAAATGGCATTGGCTCCACATTGCCTGCAGGCAGAACCTTTGCATTATGCCATGGAATCCCTCTCCTCTGCCATAATCTCATGCACAGATTGTGTGAGCTCTGCAGATACATTAAATCCCTTCCTGACGTGGCGTGCAGCTCTGTGGCCGGGCAGCTGTGAGTAAAGTGTTAAAGCAGGGTCCTCTGCCTGCAGTTGGTGCTCTGGAAGGGAGATTTGGGGCTGCACATGGTTCTCAGAAACGTTTTGGAGGAAGCGGGATGAGCCGGGGCTGCATGACCAGGCTGTATAAAAAGGAGATTTATCCATATGCACATATATATTTTCTTGTTGGTTTAACACCCAGCCCCTTGCTCTCATGGTGGAATTTCTCTGCATTTCTGGGGTGGTGGGGTGGGACCGGTTCCCAGCTCCATATCAGACTGTGTGGATCCCAGCAGCAGCTCCTTCCCACCGCCCCAATGACTCAGAGCTTCCATTTCCATCTGGATTCACCCACAGGCTCCATCCCCTTTCTGTCTGCATGCAGCTCTGCCCCTGCTCTCCCCTTCCCAGCACACCGTCCTCTTCATCTGCCTCTCCTTTTGTTTGCGAGGTGCAGCCTGTGCTGTGCTGTGGCCAGAGCCTAAGAAAAGGGCTGTGCTGTGGCTCTGTTGTTCATCCTCTGCTGGAATTGCCCTTGGCCTCCGTTTCCAGATGCAGTGGCTCATGTTGGAGTACCCCAGGCTTTAGGGCTCAGCTCATCCTGAGCTCTGAGCATCCACTGCTGGAGACCTGGGTCCCTGGAGTGGGGCACACAGAGCCCAAGGCTCCCCAGAGGCTCCTTTCCTCCCAAGCCGTGTGTTCTGAGGGGCATGGGTTAGTATGCGTGGTGGTGATGGGTTGATGGTTGGGCTAGGAGAGCTTAGTGGTCTTTTCCAACCTTAACAAGTCTATAATTCTATAATTCTAGGATTCTGCTTTCCTATCCCCAAAGGGTTTCACTGATGGATGTTCTCAGCAGCTCATTCCCCAGTCTTCCCTTGGGAAGGTGCGGGGCTGTGGGGAGCTGCTGAGCTGCTGTAGCAGGAGGGTGCTGCTGGGGAGAAGGGGTGGGTGATGGCAATGGGGAGCTTGGTTCCAGGGCACTGGGAGGGGGCAATGCCAGCTCATCACAGCTGAATTCAAAGTCCTTTTGTGCTGTCGTTATCCTAAAACAAAGGTAAACTTTGTAAAAAAATAAGCTGAGTAAGATGCATTCTGTGTTTCTCATCTTTTACTGGTGTTTGGAGCAGTGTGTTTTTATGGGCTGAGCACCCCGCCTGCCGTGGGACAAGTGCCCCTGGAGATGACTTTAGGGGCTCTCAGGAATTGAGGCACTCATCCCTGGGGTCAGAAATGGGGCAGGGTGCAACCAGAGCCCTCAGTGACACAGAACAAAACTTGGGCGGTGTAGAAATGGCATTAACGTTAGGAAAACTTCAGAAGAAATACTGTATGGAAACAAGCTGGGGCAGACAAAACAGACCAACTTATGTCGAGTCCAAAAGAATGGAATCGAATGGTGGGGGCAGAAAGTGCATGGATGTCATCCGAAGAAGGAAAAGCAAAAAAGCTGCTGGGGAGAATCTGGGCTCTGCTGCTCCCGGTGGGATCCTGCTCTGTTTGCCAGCATTAAGCCCAGGCAGACAGCTTCTCCCCAGTGCGTTATCTTGTCTCTAAATAGCGTTCAAAGGAGAAGAAGAATGTGCTGTTAAAAATACTGAACTTTGGGGAATGGCTGGCAGCCTGCGCCACTGATAAGCATTGTTGATTGAAGATCAAACGGCCCTTGGAAGCAGGAGGAAACCTTCCAGTGGGGCTGAGCCTGCAGCCAGACAGTGAGGTCACTGCCTGCAGCCTGTGGGTATGAGGGACCTGTGCTGGAGTTACGCTCTGGGCTCCTCCAGCCCAGACGGATGCTGGCGACGTGGTGCTTTTAAACCTGATAAATCTGTTAAGGCTGAGAACAGCATTTATTAGACGCCAAGAAAGCCAGAGTCATGTTTTCATTATTAAGTGGTAGGACTTTTTTTTTTGTTTTTCCTTGAGATAAAAAGTCTGTCCAGCAGGCCGCATGTCACAGAGTTAACCAGAGTCTGGGGACATGTGCTCTGTAATTAATTGACAACCTGCATCAAGGTGGCAAGTGAACTGTGGGTGGCTGACTGTTTGCTGTGGCCGTGCCAAACTGCACACGTGGGAGATTGAACTGTTTCAGTTAAGTCAGACCGATGTGTGGGGTTTTTTGAGAACAGTTTTAATCAGTTTTTTCTACTGTTGGGCTTTGAAAAGGGGAAGAGTATTATCTATTTATCTGTCTGTCTATCTATCTATCTGTCTATCCATCTATATATCTATCTATCCATCCATCCATCCATCGATCTATCCGGCTTCCTATCCATCTATCCATCTATCATCCATTGAAGTAAGGTGGTCGGCATGCAGTGACCTTCTGTTGGGAGCAGAGAGCAAACCCTGGTAGGAATAACCACTTGTAGTATGGAAGTGGGTTATCACATTTATGCGAGAGCACAAATGAAACAGATACGTGTTTAAAATCATAAAATGTCAGTTGGAAGCAGCTCTGGAAGTGTATTTAAGAAATTAGCAATGGCACGTGCAGCTGCTTGGAAAGCCTGTTGCTGTTTTGGAGTTGGTCGGATACAGGGCTGCATTCCTGAATGTGAGGTTCTGCACACTGTCAAAATGAGATCACTACAGAACTGGCAAATCCAAGGTTATCATGGAAACATTTCTACTTTGAGCTGCGGTTCATTTTAAGTCCTATGCAGAACTGTCCTCCAGTATGCATGTGAATCCATAAATCCAGTTCCTATTTGCTGAAGAGCACCTCTCGAAGTGAATTACCTGGGAAATGCAGATTTAACAACCTCTTGTCTTGTGGAGCTGTCTTACAGTGTTGTGAAGCTCAGCTGGAGTCTCACTTGCTCCCAAAGCTGGAAATCGTGGGCAGCATTTTGAAAATGCCGAAATCTTACTTGGAGACATGGAAAAACAAGCTCTCGGATCTGGATCTTGTGTCATCATCATCGTGTCACAAGAGTGGAGACGGTGCCAGCTGGGAAGGGATCCCCTGCTTGGCAATGGAGGTCTCAAGAGCCTGTGGCAGTGTGGCATGGACAGGGACAGCTGAAACTGGTGGCCATCGCTTTGGAGATGGAGGAGCTGCCAGGGAGACATGGCTTCCTCTGGGCTTTGTGCTTGTTTGGAGACAAACTCAAGGCCAACCAGTACTAATGGGGGTACCAGTGGATGGGAAGCTGGACGTGAGCCAGCAGTGTGCCCTCACAGGAAGGCAACTGGATCCCGGGCTGCATCCAAAGAAATGTGGCCAGCAGGGTGAGGGAGGGGATCTGGCCTCTCTGTTCTGTGCTGTGAGACCTCACCTGGAGCACTGTGTCCAGATGCGGAGCTCTCAGTGCAGGAGAGACATGGACTGGAGCATGTCCAGAGCAGTGCCACAGAAATGACCCATGGAATGGAACACCTCTCCTATGAGGACAGGCTGAGAGAGCTGGGACCATGCAGCATGGAGAGAAGGCTGCGAGGTGACCTGAGAGCAGCCTGTCAGTGTCTAAAGTGGGACTTAAAGGTGCCTTCCAACTCTAAGGATTCTATAATTCTGTGATTCTATAATTCAGCACCATCCAGGCTGAACGAGCTTAAAAACTTCAACCTGGTGCTTGTTTGGCTGCTTGGGGCTGCTTGGCCACTGTGATGAGCACACTGGATCCCTGCACGAGCACACTGAGCTCTGCAATTAGCAGCCCCGGGGCCGAGGTAGCTCAGCAGGAGCTGCTCAGACCTCCCAGCCTGGGGCCCTGCGGGAGTGCATTTTCCCTTTGCTGTGGTTGAGTGGTGCAGACTTGACCGGCGTGCCCTAAGGAAGCAGACCTCGATCCAAGGGGGTGGAGGGAGTTGAGAAAGGGAAAGCTGAATTCCCTGCTCATCTCCTCCACAGATTCCCTCTATGGAGGATTCCCCTCTTCCTCTCTGTTGCCCAAGTGTTGCTTCTGCTGTGTCGTTATGTTTTCCTTTAGCCTGGGGGCTGCTGTGAGAGGTGTCTCAGCGCTCTGCCGGCTGTTCCTGATGCTTCCTTTCCCTTGCTGATACCAATTGTTTCTGCCAGAAGTCGTTTGGCGGTGTTATGTAAACCTAGAATCACACACTAACGCCCCGAGCTGGGGCTCCTGCGTGTGCCAGCAGGACTGGCACGGCGTGCCACGGGTCGCTTGGCACAGCACTCAGAGCCAGCAGCCCCCGGCCTCGTTATCCACGGCAATCAGAGCCAACGTCACCCTCACAGCTGATAGTTTTAGTGGGAGGAATGAAAGCACGCTGTTAGTCGCTCGGAGCTGGGATGTAAGCTTGTTGCTGAGTGTGGTACCTGCATATCAAAGCTCATTCTTGGCACTGGGTCTCTGTTGATGCTGTTGGGTTGGCAGCAGTGTTGGTGTGCACTATATGTGAGTGGTTTCTTGAGGATTTTGCATCTCCACCTCTCTTCTACTTGTGGCTCACTGCAATTGGGACTGGAGCTCCTGAGCACCTTCATGGGGATGGTGTCCCTGCAGGGACAGATGGGACCTCTCCTCCTGTCCCAAATGATGTGGGACTTCCATTGGAGCATGCATGCTCCTTTGGTTGTTTGCCTGGAAAATGATGCTAGCAGAGACCTTAATGAATTTCTAAGTGCTTCTTAATGTGATTTGGCAGCCAGATTGGAGGGAGGGAGGGGGAGAGAGATGGAACTACCATTGCTGCATGCCCAGTCTCCTCCCCACACACTCCACTGTTTGTAAGAGATTAGAGGGAGATTAAATCCCACGGAACTGGCAGGTGATGCTGATGGATGTTTGGAGGGGATTAGGCTAAATCCATTCCTCCTCCTGATTTAGCTCAAGATTAGAATTCATTGATAAGATTTGCCCAGGTTACATCTCTGAGACCTCCTCTGAGCTGATGACTGCGCGGAGGTGTAAGTGAAAGCAGAACCTGTCTCCAAAGCAGAAAAGCTAATGAATTAACCTTTATAAGGTTGATGAATGCTTAAGATAGCTGTACATCTATCCCTGCTGCAGCATCCAATTAATCCGCAGTGCCACAGAATTGAAGGGCACTGGGCTGGCTCCTGGCTGGGGGCTGATGCCCGCATCCCACCATAGCACGACCAGAAGGTGTACAGCAGCAATGGAGTTGTGTGTGCAGGGCGTTGTGCTCATGGGCCACTTGAGTTGAAGCCCAAAATGCCATCTCTCAGAGATGAAGTGAAATATGAGTACAGCTGTGCACTGTGGTTGAACATCTAGATCCAGCCTGGGTTGTGTTGGTGTCCTGGCTGGTTGGTGGTGTTCTGGTTGAGTTTCCTGCTTGGAGCCCATCCCCTGGGGCTGCTCACACAGGAGGGTGGCCGTGGCATGGCCATCTCAGGGTGTCACCTGCAAGCCTCTGCCTTGGGATGGTGGCTTTGGGATAGGTCGGAAGAGAAGGGCAGCTGGCAAGCTGCGGGTCTCCTCATGCTACTTGTCGCATCTGGGTGCATATCAAGAGGCATACAAACCTTTATGATCAAAGAGGGCAAATATACTCATGCAAAGCCTATCTTGGGAGCATGGGAAGACTCACAGCATGGAAGACCCAGCATATGAATTCATGGCAACACAGCATGTTCCTTGTGCTCTGCAACACAGTGACTCATGTTTGTCATCAAGGGATGGTAATGCCAGGTGGTTTATCCCGAATGTGAGTTCCAGGCTCTGTAAGACGGGGCTGGAGGTGGAAATGGTCTCAGCAAGTATTGTGGTGGTGCAGAGGATGCAAGGACCGATCTTGCTCTATTCTCTTTGCTTCCTTGGAGTTGCTTCGGGTTTATAGGGCTGTAGGAGCAATTGCAGTTCCATCCCTACTATTATGAGGATGGGAAGGAAAAATGAAGTCCAATGGTAAGTCACAGACAGCTGGGAATATTTTAAGAACATAGTGCTTGGGAATAATTTAGAAATAATGTCACTGAAATTATGCTTTTCTAGAAAGTAGGGAGAAAGAGAGCTTGAAATGAAATATACATTAAACAGAGCTTTCTTGACTTCATTAAGAAGAGAATCTTAAGGGCAGTGATCTGCAGTTTCCTCATCATGCTGCTGCACAGCCCAGCGTTTGCCAGTGAGCGTCTCTGTGAAGAGCAGAAAGTGAATTCACCATATGGTGGAAGAGAATATTCAGTATCTTTGTGTGTGTGTGCATGTGTGTGGCGATGGTAGTTTGTTTAAAATAGGGTTACCTTTGCATTTGCTTCATTTGAACAAGAAAAAAACCAGTTGCTGTAAGCTCTCCTTTAGAGTTCTTAAGCACTTTGGGGTCACGTTGCTCAGCCTCATTGGAGCCAAGAGCCACGGGGATGTGTAGCACAGGTCTCTGGGTGGGAAATCCGTGTTTTGGTGTATTACTCAGTGAGGAAGAGCAGCATCTCACCCCAGCAAAGTAGTTGAAGCATTTCCATCCATCCAATGCTGTCGTTCTCTGGGCGCTGGGACGAGGGAGCCTAGGGTTGGTCGGACCCCTTGGGAGGTGCAACTCAACGAACACGAGGAGGAAAAGCACCAAATTCTATTTGCATTTAGCATTATTTTTTTTCCCTCTTTTTCTAAAATGTGACTCATGGTGGGATGCGGGAGGGAAGCTCTTGCTGCTGAGCAATGTCCTCAGTATGTCCACTATGGCCTCAATAGCTGTCGGTGGTGCAGAGCAGCTGCCAAACCAGCAGCATGTGTGCATGCACAGCCCTGAGCTCAGGAGGCTCCTGCGCACCCGAGTCCAAGGGAGAGCTCAGCTTGTTGGAGCTGCAGATGCACGCACAGCAAGCCGAGGCCTCGGCAGATTTGGCACAGGTTGGCTTTCCAGCAGTATCCAATGATGTAATATAACAAATATTAGGAGAACAACATCTGGTAGCACTGCTGCCTGCATGCTCATTGCAAACAATTTGTCAGACCTGTGTAAACGTTCAGTTTAGTAACAATGCTGCGGTAAGAGGATCGTGCAGCCAAGGCCACCTGCTTGCTTCTTTTCCTTTCCCATACAGTAACAAGGACATTTTTAGTCTGGTTTTGTTTTCAATGCAATGAGTAACACTTTGAAAGCAACTGCGAGCATTGAAAAGAAAAGTCAAGCTCTCCTTGTGCAAAGGTGTTGGCCATTTATTTTAAGCATCGCGTTGCAGTTAGCTCATTATCTCTGAGCTGTAAACCAAATGGGGATGACCTGGATATCCTGGAGGAGGAATCAGTTCCTGGCTGGGGACAGGAGGGTCTCTGTGTGCTGCTGGGGTAGGGCTTGTGCGTGCAGGGCTGGGCTTCCCCTGCTGCATGAGGCAATGCCCCTTTGCAGTCCCATCTTGTTTGCTCCACCAGGTCTCTGGGACGGGGATGCTGTCAGCATCCCACAGCCACGTTACTCAGAGCCTGAGCAGCCCAGCTGCAGCTCCAGGCCTACAAGAGATCTTCTCTTTGGCACGTCACCTCAATTCCTTTCCTTTCAGAAAACCAGGAGGAGAAAATGGTGGAAGAGAATTTCATTCACTTCCACACTCATCTCCTCGAGGAAACAATGGGAGGCAAATGGGAAAGGTGGCTGCTGGAGCAGTCACTGCTGCCTGCATGGCTGAGTCATGCACAAAGGTGAAGAGCTGGGACAAGAACCATGTTTGCAGTGACCATTGGAACCGCACATCTGTCCACTTTTATTTGAGTGTAATAGGGCTGATAGAGGCAATTTCTCTGCCCTGGCTGTTCCAGAGGGGATTTCCACCCAGAGGTGGTGCCAGGCCCATCCCAGGGCAGTGCAGGGTCCTCTCTGAGAGCTGGGGGCTTCTGCTGTGAACCAGAAGAGAAAGCAGTTCTAGTTTTTGTGAACTTGTTAGATTTGATACGAGCAGAATATATTTAAAGAATTAAATCTGAAGTCCGAGAGATGAGTGATTTTAAGGGCTCTTAGGAGATGATTGCTCGTGCCTGCCTTTGCATGTTGAAGCTCCCTGCTCGCAGGCTAAAACACTTCCTGGTGGTGCTTATGGGGCTGTCAGGATCCCATCCCCACTCAGGAGGGGTGGACACAGAGTTAGGCACACAAAACCAGTTTGTGCCTTTAGAGATGGGGACCTGTGGTCCCAGTGCTGCTGTAAGAGGTTCTGGTTCCACCTCTGTGCCTTCCACCACCTGGCTTTGATGATCATAGAATCATAGAATGGCCTGGGTTGAAAAGGACCACAATGCTCATCCAGTTCCAACCCCTGCTACGTGCAGGGTCACCAACCAGCAGACCAGGCTGCCCAGAGCCACATCCAGCCTGGCCTTGAATGCCTCC
>JAOWBP010004554.1:2106212-2130427 GCA_028571105.1 Tragopan temminckii | reverse complement strand
TTGCACCAGGGGAGGTTTAGGTTGGATATCAGGAAGAACTTCTTTACAGAAAGGGTTGTTAAGCACTGGAATAGGCTCCCCACGGAGGTGGTTGAGTCACCAGCCCTGGATGTGTTTAAATGTGGTGGATATGGTTAGAGTAGAATGGTTTGGTTATGGTCGGACTTGATGATCTTGAAGGTCTTTTCCAACCTGAGAAATTCTATGATGCTAACAGACATTACAGAAGTTGTCAAGGAACAATGAAACTAAGACAGAAAACAAAGAGAAGGAGAAAAGAGCAACCTCAGTGAGAGAATAGAAGCTGCCTGTCATCTCTGCTAATTAGCAGTGTCTTTTCAGAGAACATGAAGCCATGTTTGGATCGCTTATAACAAAACATTTCTTTGTTGAAGGCAGAGATGCTTTGAGGTTATCACGTTTTCCTGAAAGGATCCATATGTTTCACGTGTCTCCACTCACTACGTACTGGCAGAGTTTATGCCTTTCATCTGTCAAGCCAGTCTTTAACAACTGAACAGCAGAGCACAGCCGAAATGGCAGCATATGCTCGAACTTCGTGGCCTCACGATGTCAATTCTTTTGCCTCAAGGACATTGACAATTTCCTGAACTCATAAGCAGTCTGGTGGCTGCTTCCCAGAAGATATCAGTGATACGTGCTGTTAAGGAATATTTTGATACGTACCAGAAAAATCAAGAAACGAGGTGGAAAACACCGGAAGTTCACATTTAAATTAAATATACACATATTACTCTCAATGAAGTGGAGGAGACTGACTCACACCAGTTTTGAAAAGGAATATATTTTCAATAGATTTTTAGTTCTTCTATTTCTCAATGCTCTAGTCTAAGGAAATTACATTATTCTTCCTGCACTGAGCCTGTTTCGCCCTTGAAGGTAATGGGTGAGTGATCTCCCTGTCCTTATCTCAACCCATGAGCTTTTTTTTCACTGTATTTTTTCCCCATCGCTCTGAGGAGGTGAAGAGATCAGTGTGGTGGAGTAAATCTAACCATCAGTGCAAAACCACCACTCAAAGTCTCTACAGATGTGCAATACATTGACAGCTTTCATTTATTCTTCTTTTATTCTTATTAGAGCAATCGCCACAGAAATCAGCCTATGAGTGATGGTTGACCCCTTGGCACGACAATAATTTTAATAACTCATGTTATCATGTAACAGCAGAAATGCACTCTCACTTCTCAAGGTGCTGCTCTAATGGGAACTTTTCTGTTACAAAAGCCAGTGTTAGTGCACGTGCCTACGCTGCACACCTCTGCCACATCCAGACCAGACCTAGCTACACACACAGATCAGATTAGCAAATGTTTAGAGCCAGCTGTTCAAGCAAGGCATTCCTCAACATGTGGATGCTCCAGGGAAGTAACCATGTAGAAGGCATTATGCAGATCAGAAGGCTAGCATACACTTTTTTATGGAAATAAATAAGTGTAGACAGCTTCCTTCAGCAGGAGATGTTCTCATCCTTTCAATTCAAGAACACCAAACACTGGGAACAAGAGAGGTGAAGATAAATTTGTGAGCAACTTCTTCCTCTCCACACCATTTCTGTACTACAGAGGCAACATGGCAGGCTGCTTGACTTGGTGCACAAAGATCTATCTACAGAGCACTGTAATAACCCTTCATCTCTTCCCAGCATGTATAAGTGACCATGCCCTGATTTAGGTATGGGGTGGTACAAGTCAGTGACATTGCTTCCTGAGCCCTCATCTCCTGTAAACATGCAAATGGAGAGAGAATAGTCCTGAAAACACATCCAAGGAGCACAAAGCTAGGCTGAGAATAGACAGTTCCAAGAGAGCAGCGCTGGCCTGCATTAGGAAGATGCTCCCTAACCATGGGCACTGAGGAACAGGACATATAAACTTAAACCAAGCACCATGCTTAGGTGTCCTGGCTGCATGTATGACACTATTTGACATACGGCTATAACCAAGGGGAGGAAGTTAGAAGACTCAGTACAGATGTCTAGACCATTTAACATGCCTTAGGGTATCTCACTTCACCTTCATTTGCTGCTGTCAGCACTGGACTTTATGTTTGCCCTTTGTCAGGATATTTTGGCCCCTGTAATGCACATCTAATGGAAAAAGGCTTTTACACTTCAGCACTTGAGTCATTTTCTAAGTTGTATATCACGTACATGAGCATCTTCTCAGAGACATGACAGGCCATTCTTTATGAAAGGGAACGCAATCCTTGCACCACATTCATATTCACTGATAAAAACTTGTGCATGAGAGAGCTTATTGGGTGGCTGGAATCACAGAATCATAGAATGGCCTGGGTTGCAAAGGACCACAGTGCTCATCCAGTTCCAATCCCTTGCTATGTGCAGGGTCACCAACCAGCAGCCCAGGCTGCCCAGAGCCACATCCAGCCTGGCCTTGAATGCCCATCCACAACCTCCTTGTTCCAGTGTCTCACCACCCTCTGGGTGAAAAACTTCCCCCTAATACCTAACCTAAACCTCCCCTGTCTCAGTTTAAAACCATTCCCCCTTGTCCTATCACTATCCACCCCTGTAAACAGCCGTTCCCCCTTATGATGATGATGACGATGATGATGATGACAGATGCTGCTCTCCTCCAAGTCACTGGTGAATTAAACCACAGCTTTTTTTTCCTTCTTTTATCCCCCAGTATTCAGTGCTGTGAGCTAAATTAGAATAGAAACCTTTTCAAACCATTCCTTTAATAAAGTATTTAGTTAATAGACGCTGCACAGCTCGCAAAGCTTGCAGGAATCTGACACGGGGTATCATAATATTATGATATTTAACAGCAAATCCTACTGCATTATCAACTTACCTCTATAGCATGGAGGAGGCAACAGCTGAGGCATAAAAAACTAATGCTTCAGTATGACAGAGCTAAAATTGAACTTGGCAATTACCGCGTGCGTGATTCACAGCATTGTGAAGTGAAGCTACTATATAAATCAGCTCCAGTAATCATAGGGTTTAAAATTAGTCAGTCACTATTAACTCTGCCGGCGTTAGCGTGCGCTGGAGGATGATGAAAGGGAAAGGTATGGAATATCCAAAGCGTGGCTTTAAAGCAAAGGCACTCCAATGTGCTCCCAGCAGGAGGGTGTGAGGTTCACACAGGAGTGAGGTTTGGGTCCTCCGACAAAGGCTTGTGGAACATTTAATTGCACGGTGCAGTCTGATCTTTTTGAATGCTTAATATCCTTCAGAAAGCCCCTTTTCATGTTCCCAAGACTTTTGCAGTTCACAGAGGGTAAAGCGATGATTGAATTTAATTTTTTCTCCCTTACAGATTATTATTATTATTATTATTTATTTTTTTTCCAGAACAGCACTATTCAAATGCTTTGCAGAGCTCTTCAATGCCAGGCATAGAAAAAAGGAATCAGCGGGATCGTGTTTTATAAATGGTGCTGGGGAAGTGAAAGGCTGCTCCGAAACGAGCCACCGCTCTGACTGCTGGATTTTGGCTTGGTGCAGAGTCCATGGCATTGGCTGGGAGGAAAAACAAGAGAGGAATCAAGTTGTTCTGTAGGATCCTGATGGTGCATGTGTGTTTTGTAGGGATACAGGGCTGCTGGCGTCCCTGGGTGTGAGCAGGGCCTGCGGGCAGCTCTGCTTTGTGCTGCAGTGCTGTCCCCACTCCTGTAGTTCGCATGGAGCGGTTCAGCTTCATCTTTGAGATAGAGCTGTTTTGGGCTTGGTGATGCATGGCTTAATGGACACAGACTCCAAGAGCTTTCTAAGGAGGGTGGGATGTACTGCTGCCCTGGTCTGGCTGTAGCCACGTTCTGTCCCAGCACAGGTGGCAGTGTCTTATTGCCAGCTCCAGCCAAGTGCAGACATTGCAGCAAATCCTTTCATCCTTTCTTCACTTTTACCCCCGTTTGCCCTGCTCGTGCAGAGCAATGGGTTCAGGCTCACAGGTGGGAGAAGGATGGATAGGGCTGTCTTTCCCTTCTTTCTCTTTTCCCCCTCTCTTTTTAATGGGGAATAGGAGGGACGTCTGTCCCCGCCATGAGAGCTGAAAGCTGTGAAGGTCACTGTGCACACTGAGCCTATTTGCCATCCTACACATCTTGGTGTTTTGGAAACGGGCTCTGGTATTTGTCTCACCAGCAACAAGGCGTTCCATTATCAGCCAGAGATAACGCTTGCCACGTTCAGGTTAAGGATTTTGAAATATATAATTTCCAATTGTTTGATATGGGGTAAATGGCCTCCATTCTTTCTGCCCATAGCTTTAAGATTCGGGAAGAATTTATCAGTACATTTAACACTTCCATTGAAACCCTGTTTCTGAGGTTATGGAAATGAGCTACAAATGAAAGTCACAGCTCAAGAAGCAGGAAACATGCCTGTGAGCGAGGAAAAAGCTGTCACTGGCATTGTGAAGAAAGAGAGGTATAAATAGGGCATTGGGTTAGAAAGCAGGAAATCTGCGTGCTGTGGGTTTTACTTGGAATGTCTTCTGGTGACCCCAGATAAGATTGTTAACCCTTGTCTCTGCAGACAGTTGTACGTGCTCACTTATGGGCGCTGCTCCTGGCTTTTGGGATTGTGTGACTGTTTGAAAATGCAGCCGCTCCATCAATCATGGGCCTGTGGTTTTTATGCTTAGAGAGGATCTCTCCACCAAAAAGACTGGATTTCTCAATATTTCCTGCAGAGTACAGCTTAGCCTCTCTCTCCACGTGAAGGGCCTGGTGTGACGAGCGGGACAAACATCATATATACGGTGTCAGTGGACTTTGTGTGATTGCTGACCACTTTCACGTTTTATTGTGTTTTAGTGGAAATGTTAAAGTAAATGGCATTTGTGAGGAGCAACTTAGAATCATAGAATCGTGGAATCATAGAATGGCTTGGGTTGGAAGGGACCTCAAGGATCATCGAGCTCCAGCCCCCCTGCCACATGCAGGGCCACCAACCTCCACATTTAATGCTAGACTTCTTCTCATCCCCACTGTGAACCTAAGAAGGGCCTTCCATGTCAGCCAACACTGCGGGTACCTGCGGTGTTGTTCCTGTCCCAGAGGAATGGCTCCAGGTGTGACACAAGGCGATGTCCTGGGGGATTTAAAAGTGCATTTTCCAGAGAAGGGCATGTCTCTTCCTAAAACACCAAGGGTCTTTTCAGCCTGCAATCAGCACTGCCGAGTGTGCATCGTGGCAACAAAACAGGGTCTGGTATTTGTTGTGCACTTCTGTAACTGTTCAGAATGGGCATTCTTTTTCATGGTGCGCACTGGGTATGGAGACAGGCAGGGGGGAAATGATCAGGGTGGTTGTTGGAATGGGAAAACCAAACGTGAAGGTTGTAACCAGCAGGCAAGGTGCTGCACAGCCTTCCCCTTGGGATGCAACCCATGAGATGTGAAGTCCTCCCTGGTCAGAGCTGTGGGCACAGGAGCATCCCCACCATCTGATGCTTTGCTTTGGGTGGTGATGCGCTGTGTCTGGGGGAACCACAGGGTGGTGACGCACTGGAACAGGTTGCCCAAGGAGGCTGTGGATGCCCCATCCCTGGAGGCATTCAAGGCCAGGCTGGATGTGGCTCTGGGCAGCCTGGTCTGGTGGTTGGTGACCATGCACATAGCAGGGGGTTGAAACTAGATGGTCACTGTGTTCCTTTTCAGCCCAGGCCATTCTGTCATTCTATGATTCTATGAATCCCACGATGCGGCCATGGAGCAGAGCCATCCACTGTGACATATGAGAGCTTAAAAAACACCACTGAGGCAAAAGCAATGCTGTGAGAAGTGGGTCTGGCCTTGCTGATGCTTTTGGTTCCCAGGACTGACAGCCCCAGTGTGTGTGTAAGTCATGGGGTGGTGTGGGTCTTTAATAAAATGACAAGTGAATCTGATAGTTCTGTTACAAGTCAAAAATTTGGCCTACGGAGTTATTTCAGGCTTGCACAGTCTAAAATTGTTCTCGCAGCCTGAAATCACATCTCAGAGAGAAATAATAACCTCCAGTCTCTCTGATCCCAGCGTGCTCCATAACAAATAAATGGTGCCTTCCCCGAGGTGTCATCCCAGCAGCTTTCCAGGAGTGCAGAAGATGCAGGGATCAGACAATTCCCACACCGCTCAGCTCCATAAATATCGGTCTAAGTAATTTTTTTGAGTACTGCCTACCCGGGCAGGGGGCATTGATGAGCTGTTGCTCTGAATCTTTCAGAGGAATGATTGCCCACACTTCTTTCTCTTTGGTGTCTCTAATCTCATCTCGCTCTGAATCCTGGTGCTTTCAGCAGGAGGTTCCGAGTGCCCAACCTGCAAGTTTGACAGCTCAGTGCAGACTCTGACTTTTCTGCCTTTGACTCGTGCTTCCACCACCAAAGCTGAGCCTTGCCAAGGAAGGCTTTCACTGCTTGCAACCCCCTTTGCAGAACTCATAACTGAAATCGCTGGGCACAGAGCAGTCTCACCCTCTTCATCAGCAAAAGTAAAGCAGAATTTGTCTCATATCCCTCCGAAGCATGCAAACATGTGCTCTGTGGGCTGTGCTGCAGCGTGGCTCTTCTGCTCGTGCAGGTTGTTTTGTTTCCTGTGGTGTCTGTGTTGCTGCCGAGGCAGTTCCACGAACCTCCTGTTTCTCCCAGGGCTGTTTGCATGGCAGGTGTTTGCTGTGATAAAATATTGACGGGGAGGAGGAAGGAAGGCTTCATTCTCTGGCTGCCTTGCTCTTTCTCTCTGTCTCTCATTATTTTTCAGAGGAGAGGTATAAAAAAGGCCACGTTTTGATTGAAAATGGATTGAGGCTAAGATGTAAAACCCTGGGAACTTCTAAAATTTGAACATGACTGTGGTTTGATGCACGTTTAGATAACTCTGCCTCTGCTGGGTACTGCCAGGCCTACTTGGACATGGATGGAAGTGCAGGGCAGAAGATGCAGCGGGCTGTGAGATGCCCAGGACACATGTTGGGCATGGGGCAGCACCTATGTAGAGTAACAGCTGTGCACTGGAGGCCTGGATGCCCCTGCTGCCAAGAAAGCACGGCAGTGTCTGTCACTGTGCTGCCCCACTGATGCTGCAGATCTTCAGAGTGCCCCAAAATGCAGCATTATTCCTTGCAGACATCATGAAATTGTAAGAAAAGTGGTGAAGAAATGGTGAAGGGGGGCTTGGAGGGCTGGAGCAAGAAGCCACACTTCATTTCAGACTCGTTCACTTCAGTCTTCTTTTCAGACTCGTGTTTCTTGTTTTACAAGGTGCTTTTGTATTCAGCAGAGACTATTTAGCACGAGCCATAAGCAGCAAGTAAGGGCAATTCTCCCCTTGGTGGCCAGCTGGGAAGCCAGGGCCTCCCTTCCCCGCATTTCTTTCTTCCTTCCTGTAAAGTATGTTGGATGTTGTTTCTCTGTTTTCCAAACAAGAATAAACCTTGGTGCTTCTGGTCCAGCTGCTGCATGGGTATTGAGCAACATCAGTGCAATGCTGGGAGCAAAGACAGGGCAAGCAGATTTGCACATCGTGCTGCTGCTGATTGCCTGTGGTTGGGATGGGCAGCACAGAGAAGCAGGTGTTGGCAGAGCACTTCCCCACTGCTGTTTCAGCTGATGGCAATTGCAGGCAGTATGTGTTTTTAATCTGTGCCCTTATCCAGGTGTTATGGTTCTGCTGATTGGATGGTTTGAGTTTGTTTGGAAGCTCCATGGCACAGTGATAATTGCCAAAAGAAGTGCATTGGATTAATTGGCAAATCCTCCAGCACAGGATTACATTAAATGTGGATGATGTGACTGCCTGGTTAAGTTGGTGTGTGGGCTTTGAGGGTAAATCCTAGAGCAGAGGAGGAGGAAAATCAAAATCTGCAATCGGAAAATGGGAGTTAAATATTTTTTCCATATTGAATTATGGTAACAAGGTGATACTCTTCACCTTTTGCCCTGCTACAAGTGCAGATCTTGTTGAGAAATGGCTTAGCAGCTTTTGCTGATTCATGACAGCAGTGTTCTGGCTGGAGCTGTCCTTACAAGAAGACTTGATTTTCCACAGCCTTGCACTGTCCTTAAGCGGCAGCACCAAGCTGCCGGAGTCATGGGACACAGATTAAAACCGTGTTAAGTCCTGTATAAAGCTTTGATTCCAGCACTGCCAACAAGTGAAGGAGAAATGCCACTTGGTTTAACACTTCTGATACTTACTTGTGGTTTTTGCCTTGGCCTTCTTCTGGTGAGGATGTGCTCAGGGTTACTCATGACTCATGGTTGGCACTGAACCATGCTTGAGCTGCTAGAAGTGGTGCTGGGCTGAAGCTTCCGCTCCGTCTCTGCACCTCCCGTTGTGTGATGCTGGGGCAGCACAGCAGAGCCCACCTCTGCGGTGTGAACTCAGCACGGTGTTTTCTCCATCCTGAGCTCCTGTTGGAGGTCAGGTGGGCACCTTCTGCTGGCTCCATTTGCCCTCGCTCTTAGGAGATTCCAGCCAGATTCTCACTGGCATCTTCATTACAAAGAAACAGATCTACGTGTTATCAGATGAATAGGAGAATGCTTCTGATAAGAATACAATGTCCTTAGATAAGATTCTCTTGAATTATGGGGCTCATCTGCAAGTAGCTTATTCTTCAAGGCTTTCAACCACAGTTCTCACTCAGTACAAAACTGAAAGTCCTTGTGCATCAGAGCAGCAGCAGATGTCAGCTGAAGGACACGCTGCGTTGCAGGCAGCTGTGTGCCAGGAGCATGGGCCAAGTCTGTAATTGTGAATGAGGCTCCTGTGTGACTGATTCTTCTGTCTGCTCCCAAACTGTGCGCTGATGCTGCTGTGTGTTGCTGAATGTGTTTGCCTGGAGGCATTGTTTAAGAAGTAGCTTTACGTGCCTGAATCCCAACCTGTTGGATGCTTGCAAGCAGTTTGATTTGGTTATTTTTTGCTTTTCTTATGACTGCTGTGTGGCTGAATAAATGAATGCTCGCTCCTTTGAATGCTTGCAAGAAGCAGCTCAGAGCCAAAATGCTGCTCTGCATCCTGAGAGCAGTCCTGAACTGCACCAGGAGAGATGACAGCAAAGTCACTTCCTGGAAAGGAGAGAAGAAAAGAGTTGCTTTTAATAAAAGTCTTGTGGGGTGCCTTTTTTTTTTCTTCATATTTATTTGTTCAGGTTCCTGCTGCAGCTCACCACTTCTGCAGCCCTTGCTGGCTTCTGCTCAGAGGTGCGTGCTGCTGCACTGAGATCTGTCTCTGGTCAACCCAGCTCCCATTGCTTTGCTTGCAGGCTGCTCCTCCTCTGAGCCAGCAGCTGGCTCTGTTTCAGAGCTACCTGTGCCTTCCTGGGGCAGCAGCACATCTGAATTCCTGGCAGCCCTCTGACATGTCCAGCTATTAGCCCTGCTATGTGCCCTGTGCCATGCTCCACAGCAATTTCTGTCCTTGAGGCTGGAGAGGTGCTGCTGCTTGCAGAGGGAAGGGAGGGCTGCTTTCTTTGCAGGAAGCATCCCTCCATCCTGTGCACCCAAAGCACTGGAACTTGTCTCATGCAGATTGCTATCTTGCAGGTGTGTCACACTGTAACCACCACCTTGCTCTGGAGAGCACAATGAGCAGAATTCCAGATCTGATCCGAAGGGGCAGTGAATTCCCAGTCAGAAGATCTGAAGGTTTAAAAGACAATTAATTAGCTTTTATACCTCTCGGTATGGCACACGGCTCAGGACCAACATTTGGGTGTTGGTTTAAGCCTTTCCATAAAGCACAAAGATTTTTTGCAGGGATGCTGTTAATTTAGCAAGCCTCTCAAGGGACTGCAGCCCTGGGATCAGTATCAGTGTGACTTCATCCCCCCAGGCTGGCAGATCAGCCTCCACACTGGGGAGTGTTAGCAGAGGTAGTGCATCCATTTCCATGAAGTGATGAAGAAACTGATGAACGAACTTGGCAACCGTGAGGGCTCTGGCACGTTGGGTTTTGTTTCAGGTGAGCTGGTGGCACGAGCCGGTCAGCTGGGTGATGTGAGCCGGGCTCTGTCTTGGTTAGCAAAGCCTACAAAGAGCAAACACATTGCTTATTTATGCAGCCCAGATCCTGGTGTGACAGGGTGCCACACAAAAGCTAAGCTGACAGTAATTAGAACAGATCCCCGCTCAGTGACCCAGAGAAAAGTGAGCACTCGGGGAGATAATCATGGGTGAGAGAGGCAAAACAAACCAGAAAATGGTGACTGTTACAATTTGAATGAGAAAATAAGCTCTTAAAGCAAGCTGGCTCCTGGAAATCCCATTAGCGCTGACAAATACCCAGCTCTGGGCTTCTGAAAACATTGTGGTGAACATCTGCTCAGGTAAATAAAGAATGCAGTTTCTGTTTGAAGGTGCTGCGGGCTCCTCTGCTGGAGGTGGGTCTGTAATATCAGCTGCCTGTTGGAATGGCTCGCTGTCATCTCAGTGTTCACATCATGATGCTCTGTGTGGTCAGGGATTAGCTGCACCTACAGCCACGCTGATAGCCCATGGGCACAGCATTAAGAGTGGTACATTGCCAAAGAGTGGGTCTGGGGACCTCTAAAAAAGAGCAAGGTTTGGCAAATTCAAGTCTGTGCTTGCTGCTGGATCCAGTGATTTCTGACCAGGTTTGAGACTTGCATGAATTTTGGTCCTCTGATATTTCTTGGAATGGTTTTGAACTCATTTGTTGGTTTTTAATGAGGATTCTCAGCTCATGAGATGAAGAGGATCTCAGAGACTCTGCTCTGATTGCGGTTGGCTGAATGGAGGAGGTAACTCCATTCAACGCCGTGTTGTAGGCACCCAGCACAAATAATTTATAGCTGTAAAAATAGCTCTGAGCAGGAGTGTGGAGGGCCGGGCCGCCTTTGGGTCTGCCAGTCCTGGTCACTCTGAGACATCTGGTTGGCTCCAAGGATAACTGGAGCTGTGTGCTGGAGACCTGATTTCTCCGGGGGCAGATAGGTGCTCGTTTGTGTTTGGAGCCTTGCATGTTGCATCCATGGTGTGATACACTTCCGTGGGAGATAAAAAAGGTAAAGCTTGGCGCTGCCATGGCTGAAAATGATGACAATTTGGTCTCAGTGGCTTCCTGTCTGTAGAATGAGTTGAGAGGCATTGCCTGACTTCAGGAGAAGATGGCAGGTTGGTCCAAATGAATGGGAACGACATCACTTGGGGCTGAGTGGGATGCTCCTCCAGGGCTTAATTCGTCTGTGAGACATCTTAATGAGACCACTGATGGGTAAAGGAAAACAGCGTCATGCTGGAAGCAGGGCAGCTTTTGTCCCCACAGTGTTTATGATTCTTGTGGAGGAGGATGGTTCCACGCCATGGTTGACACTTCTCCCAGCAGCTGGAGCATGTTGGACTGGGGCAGGGAAATGAAGCCAGGCAGCAAAAGCCATATGATTGGGTTGAAAAGGACTGCAGTGGAAAGATGCAACTTGGGCTGCGTTTTTGGGACCCGACGTCATCCTTTTGCAGGCACCTGATATCCTCCAAGGGCAATTTGCAGGGCTTCTCTTTTGGCTCCAGCTGCTGCCCAAAGGCTGTGGGTGCAGGGGACAGCTCTGCAGGCTGGGAGAGCTGGAAGAGATCCCGCTGCTCTTCTCTGGTCTTATATTAGCCGACAGGATTTGTTGCTGCTGTTGGTTGTTTTCTTTTTAAATAACACACGTGGCTAGCAAAGCATGTTGGCGAGTCCCTCGTCCTCATGCTGGCTGTCTGACAGCCCTCTGTTCTGGCTCGTTTTTGGTGTCATCAATCACAAGTACCGCGACAACAGCCTGCTGGTGCCCTGCCTGCTCCGTGGGGCTCATCGAGTGACCTATTAGCACTTCCAGTTAATTCTGCTGACATATTTATAGCACGGAGATCTACAGCACCGATTTCCTACAGGACGCATCACGGTTTGACATCAGATTAAGTTATAGAGTAGCCTTTCCTGGCTGGATCAATGCGTAGAGTCAAACGGAGCCCTGTCGACATGCAGATGAGGAGGATTAGATTTAAATTGGCAAATGTCACCGATGGCTGCTTTTCCCACCAAGGGAAGAATAGGCAGGGAAAAATTTCCATCATTAATAATTGAAGTTTATAGAGGGGAAAAAACGAGCGTATCGTATATTGCTCCTGCAGATAACAGGGCCCCCGTCCTGCTGATAGTTCTGTCTGGCAGATGAGTGCTAAGAAATTACCTTGATTACAACCGGGTTTCTGAATCTGTTACGAATCTTCTGCCATCAGGGAACATTTTAACAAATGCTCTTTTATACCGGTGCTGAAAATGCTGTCAGCAGCCCGAAAATGTTCACAGAAAAAATATAGACAAAATAATTGGAAATGAGAATGGGTACGATTTGTGGTAATGAGGAGTGATACAAGTTGTGGTGTGCAGTTGGTAAAGCAGGGGGATGGGGATGGGGACAGCTGGTCCCCACGTGATGGGTGTCAGGGGCACAGGAGAGTTTGAACTTTGGTGCTCTAAGAGGCTGGCATGCCCCAGTCTTAGCAAAATCCCTATGGAAGCAATTAGAAAGCAGCTTTATAAAGCTAGTTGCAATGGAAAAAATGCTCGAGTAAGTTATCTGTACTTCTGTTTTGCAGTTTTAGCAAAGGGTCCCAATGGTAACCGTTCTCACATCACATGTCCGTGAAGCATTTTGGTCACCTGTTGCTGCTGCTCTTTGCACTGCTGGCTCCAGGCTGCAGAGCACCACGACCTCTAGTGCTCTGCACTTCTGTGCTCCTCCATATCTCACACCCCGGAGCCTCAATCCCAGCAAGTATTCAAATAAAGGCAGCACATGTAAATCGAGCAGGAAATAATACATGAAAAAAAAAACGCAAGCGTGCATTCCTAATTAGCTACATCTGCAACACAAGTTAAAGGGCACGTGATTTATCACCTGCCAGTGAAACTGTTGGTTATAGCTCGTGCTTTCAGTGCTGTGCAGTTAAAGGGCACCAAACTTATTGCCCAGCGCCATCCATGCTGCTTAGAGCCTTCGCAGCCAGGGTGGCTCTTTGTGGTGCAGGGCTCTGTGGCTGAAGTTGGCCAAAATTGCCATGCATCCTCCTGTTGCAGATTTGTGTCTCGCAGCCTTTACCTGAGCAATTGGTTTGTAATGGTGTTTGGGTGCTGGCAGTGCTTGGTGATAGCTGATCAGATCTACAGATGACTGTGGGTGCACAGTCGACTTAAGTCTACTTTCTTCGTGCCTGAAGCGTTAAGTGGGGAAGCTGTGATCAGGCTCTGGGATTTTTTTGTGGTCATCTTCTCCTGATTGTAGGTACTTCGGTTGTATGTGTTGGCCTCAGCAGGGCTTGCATTTCCATTACTTATGGAATCTGGGTATAATTACTGCCAGCAGAAAGATGAGTAGCCTCACACAAGCCATGCACTGCAGTGTAGGTCTAACCAGAGAAATGCAGAAACGTCTCTAGAACTTTTAAATTCATTGAGTTTTATGCAGAAATGTCAGTGCAATTTTAACATGGTCAGTTCAACCCAGGTACCTCTGTGGGCCAGGTGCTGGTTTCCAAAGGGCCCATGCAGAAATCTGAGAGCAGAGTGATCATTGTATGCAGGAGGATTGGCCAGACTATCTATAGGACTGCGGCTGTCACCTCGTATGTTTGTATCTGTGTTTTCCTCTTTTGTCATCAGGTGGACTTAAGTTTTGTGCCTTATATACTTTCCCCGAGCAGTGAATGACTTCTGAGAAACCATTTCTGCTTTCTGGTGAGCCCAGGCTGAAGTGGAGCTCCTCCTGCCCTGGGAGCAGTGCTGCAAGAAGGTTGGGCCAAAATGGGTCCTTCTCAGCCCTTGTCACCTCCAATGGCCATAGGGCCCTTGGGCGGCCCACGGCCCTGCTGGGTGCAGTGGTTGTGTACCAGTTGCGTTGGGGTCATCTTACCCCAAGCATACCATTGCTGGTGAAGATAGAGGGGCTTTATTGTGAGTGTATGGAGTGAAATACTGAAAACTTTTCTAAAAATATTTGTGCGTGATGTCGTCGCTGTTGGCTGCATCAACTAGAGAATCGCTAAGAAAGCTCTATGGACCACAAAAACCTCATTACATAATGTCTGGAAATGCAAGTCATACATGAATTCAAGTGAGAGATGCAGTAAATCGTGAGACTCCTGAGGATGGAGACAACTCTCTTTTAGATGTGCGTTAATTACCCAGCTCAAAAAATCTCCAAACCCAGTTCCGAGCAGCGATCAGTGCTGACTGGAAGGGCTGGTTACTGAAGATGATGCTTTCAATGAATCAATTCCAGGATGAGGCCCCCAAAAAACCCGTTGGTGCTGTGCAGAGACCTGGAGTGGTGGGAAACCCTGAGCTGCTCCTTGCTCTACTGCTCCCCATCCTCAGTGTCCCATGAAGGGCAGGGAGCAAAGACCTGCCTGTGGCATCCTGTTCTTCTCCTGGGCTCTCTGCTGCAATCCCAGCCCATTATTTCCACCTCTGTCATCGGGTTGGTAGGTCTGGTCCCCCAGACCCCATGCACATGTCATGGTTTTGTTGCTCTGTTGTTTTCCTGAAGTTTCTCGTCTTCCTCCTCCCATTTGTTTCCCTGTGTTCTTCTCCTGAGTGCTGTGCAGATCTGGGCAGTTATCAGCACCCAGATTTCCTTCTAGCAAGGAAAATATTCCATAAACTTTCTGTCCTCTCTATACCTTTCATGTTGTCAGGGTCTCAGAGGGGATGCAAGAATGAAGCACGGGCAAGGCAACAGCATTTTGCTTCTGCCTCCACTGAGGGGCTGAAGGAATGAAGGTAACATGTTTATCTGACAGTGAATATTTTGTGTACCCGTGTAATCTGTTGATGGGGAAATTAAATCACTTTCTTCTCCCCCGTCTGTGCCATTGATCTTGGAGTCATTAGTGAATGAACATGTTGTTGCTGTGACACCTCCCCTGCCTCGCACAGCCATCACAGAGGGGAGCAGGCATCCACAGATGCTCTTATTTGCATGAGGCTGAGGCTGGGCAGAGGGGTGGGAATGGGCTGCAGGGGGGTCAGTGTGTTTGTGCATACTCGTGTGTGTATACACCTGCACATCAATAGATGGGGGTGTACAAACTGCGCCTGCATCTTTGTGTGTGTACGTATAACTCCAGCAATATTTCAGCTTTGGTCAGCTTTACGTGCTGGGTTTTCTGTTTGTATGTATGCAGTTATGGTCTGGGTAAAAAATGAAAGTTTGAGAAAGTCCATTGGAAAGCTTAAGCAATGATTTATTTGAACATTTGCTCTATAGCCACAGTTTGAAACAACCTTGTATTTATAGGTAGAAGCAATATATTGTTTTCCCCGTCAGCCATCTGTCTGTGCATTTCCTGCTGCTCCATCTGAGCACACCTGTGCTATAGGGCTGCTGCCCTGCTCCCCTCTGCACCGGTCCACCCATCCCCTCTCTGTGCAGGGGTTCCTGTCGGTTTTGGCTGCAGCCTGCCCCCAGCTGGGGGTGGGTGCGGGAAGGAGGTTTGCTTTCCTCCCAGCGCTTTGGGAACCAGTTCTGCTCTGCGATCCTGAGCTAGATGTGGGGCAGGCACAAGCTACCAGCTGAGAGGAGTGTGGGTTTGGGGGATAAGGTCTTGGCTTTGCCATGCATGGTGGCAGGCAGCCAGGGCACGGCGGGCACTATGTCACCATGGGCACCATGCCACTGTCCCCAGCGCAGGGCTGGCACTTGCCCCTGAGCTTTCAGAGGAGCTTCTGTGCTGCTGCAGCTGTTATTTAAACCCTCTCCCAGTGCATCCTGGCTGGGAGCAGTCCCTGAGAAGCCGTGTTCTGCTCTTTTGGGCTGATGGGACGAGTCCTGGCCAGTGGGACTTTGTGAGCCCCGCAGAGGAGAATGGATAAAAGCAAGGGAGATGCCTGGTTTAGTATTAAATGGGGAGGTTGGTGACCCTGCCTGTGGTGGGAGGATTGGAGATTCATGATCGTTGAGGTCCCTTCCAGCCATTCTGTGATTCTGTGATGAGGCAAAATAACACAGCACACAGAGAATCTTCCACCTGCTTTTCCGTTGTTTTATGATTTTTAATTGCTATACTGCATGGGTGCTTCCCAATAACCATGGGTTGTGAACTGCCCTGCTTGTAGACTTGCTTATGGGTCTTTCGCTGCACTTACTGTAACTCGGGTTCATTTTTCTATCTCATTAATTATTGTTTTGTCATGTTAGGAGCCTGGGGAGGAAAATATTAATCACAGGTTTAGCTGAGTGCTGTTTCAGTAAGTAAATTCATAAATTAATTGCAGAGGGGAAGCTCAGTTGTGGGGATGCTCAGCTCCATTCCACTCCCAGCTCCGGGGGCATGGGAGGGGCTGGACAGCAGGTGCCTGCACAGGATCCCCCACTTCCCTATGACCAAAGGCATCGTGCACTGGGAGGATCCCATTGCAAAGCTTCCCTGGCCCTGTGCCCAACCACAGGGGGACTGGGGCAGTGGGGAAGGAAGAGCACGAGCTCATTGCTCCATCCCTGCTCCATCCTGGCTGCAGCTCCTTTTGTAAATCCAATCCAGATTTGCTTTGTCAAGGGGGAGAAGCCGAGGTAGGTGGATCAGTGGCAGCAGCACGCTGTCCCCGGGCTTTTTCCCTCTATCCTAAAGCCACTGAGGAGCAGCATAGCTGTGCACGGAGCATGTGCATCCTGGCCACCAAGGGTGTTTATTTCGGGAGCTCACTTCTGGAGCCCCTGACCCCAGGCAAAAATAAACACCGCCTAACTGCTCCTGCCCAGGGTTATTTCTGGCAGCTCCACCAAGTAACTGAATTTCAGAGGTCTGCGAGTGTGTGTGTGTGTGTGTGTGTACAAAACAGCAGATCTCAGCAAGATAATCAATTATATGCAAGAGGAAACCAGAACTTTTTCCATTGGTTTTATCAGATATTGTGGTCCGTCGGGGCAATTCAAAGCAGCTCAGAACCCTATTACGTTCATTCTTGCCATAATCACTCCATCTCTGTTTACCATATTCAGTTAAAGTGGCTTGTTTGCTACATCCGCTCCGCTGCCAAAATAACCTCATTTACTCCTGCAGACGGCTTCTGTTGCTGCTGCTGTAGTGCTCCTGCATCGCAAATACATTCTTGGCCGCAGTGCTGAGGTTTGGATATATTGTTCTTTGAATCCTGCCGAGGAGTTGATTGGTTGGCATTTTCATTCACTTTCAAGCAGCGTTTGAATGGCAAGGCTTTTTTGGAACATGGGCTTTGCTTTCACCTGCTGCAGAGCTGAGCAGTCCTTGGCTGGGGGCTGCTTTGGCTGTGTGCTGCTGCTGTTATTCATTCTTGTGGTTGCTGTTGTTGTTGTTGCAGATTTCATCTTCAAACAGAAGAGTCTGTTTTAAAAAAAAAAAAAAAAAAGTAACTGCTTAATGGAGATTTTGTCCCAGAGTTGTCAGGAACCTGTGAAACTGTGGCACTGTGCATGCAAAGGTTTTGCCTGGATGGTGTGCAGGCATCAGCAGGCACGAGCAGCCGCCCTGAGCTTTGTGGTGCTGCCCTTCAGCTCGCTTTCTCCTGTTCCTTGGTTTTGCATGAAGCTCTGCTGCACGTGATTGGGGTGAGGCTGGAGGTATCATTGTGAGCAGGGGAGGGAGGGTGAGAAGGAAATCTGGCCAAAAATGGTCACAGCCTGTTTGTTTGGGCTTGTTTGCTTGCTTTCTCCTGGCATCCTGTCTCTTTGCTGTAGCTTAGCTCCTCTTCCTCTGTGCAGGCAGCGTGAACCTGGCCAGGCATTGCCAGTGCTGGCTGTGCCCCCCAGGAGATAGTGGCAGTCATGGAGTGCGGTGGGATGTGTGGGTCTGTCCCATCCCATGGCAGCAGTGCTGCAGGTGTTGGCTGGCACACAGCTTGTCCCTGTTACCGGATAGAGTTTCTGCTGTGAGTTACTCCACCAGTCATGGATGGTGGTCTGAAACCAAAGAATCATGCAGTGCACCTGGATCTTCAGTCCAGTGCATTGTTGGTGCAACCAGTGTGATGGCTACAAACCCCATAATAACCCGCAGCAGGGCTGTGGTCCCCATCAGCACACCTGGAGCTGGGCAGCAGCTGGGATGCTGGGGCTGGCAATGGGGTTTTGTGTCTCCTTGCCGGGCAGCTGGATTTGCTGCTGCCTGTCCTTCTGCATCCCTCACCCTGCCTCCCCTCCCACTGGTGGCTCTCTGTTGGGAAGCTGAACGTGGGCAGCTGGGAGCAGCCCTTGGCCATGAATGGTGGTAATGATGCCCAGCAAGCCGGGTGGGGAAGATGCTAAGCAGGTCTGGTCCCAGGAAGGCACCTGCTGGTGAAGCCTGGGGATGGGTTGTTGCTCGGTGACAATGTCCCTTTTCTGGAGCCAGCCCCATGCACAGCCCTCCCCTGGGTTCCATGGGTTCCTGGGCATGGGGAGCTGCTGCTGTGGTGCAGCGTCACTGGGGGCACAGGCACCAGTTTAATGCACCAGGCATTAAACAGCTCTGTATTTTCCAGTTCTCCAATAGCCTTGCAGTCATTGCATTTCTTGCCACTGAATCCCTCCTGCTATGGCATCTTCCCCAGTTAGTTCCCCAGAAAGGCTCGGGGCTCAGGGAACAGCTATGGAAACACAGCCCCCAGCACCAAGGGCTGGGACTCATGCCCTGAAACAAACTCTCAGGAAAACACTGAGGGTTTCTGGGAGGGAAGTGGAGTGAAATTTCTCCTTGGTATAAATCTAAAGGCCGAGGTGAATTTGTCCCCTTTTGTTTTTCTTTAAGCCATCTGCTTTGGGATCTATATGTATTTTTTTGGCCTGGCACACTGTGAAATTCTGTTCTCAGTGATGAAAGCCTTCATTGGTTTCATTATGAATTGCACCCCTGACCCAGCCCTGAGCAGAGCTGTGGCTGCATTACAAAACCATCCACACAAAACCAAAAGTCCAGGACACCGGTTTGTCAGCAGAGGGTTTCTCCTTTCAGCACTGCAAGGCATCTCCCCGTGGAAGAGAATGGTTATCCCCACTGCACACCTGGGAAAGTGATGTTGCACCTGCAGTGCTGCATCCAGCCCTGGGGTCCCCAGCCCAAGAAGGACATGGAGCTGTTGGAGTGGGTCCAGAGGAGGGCCAAGGGATGCTCAGAGGGCTGGAGCAGCTCTGCTATGGAGTCAGGCTGAGGGAGCTGGGGGTGTTCAGCATGGAGAAGGGAAGGATCTGGGAGACCTTCCAGCGTTCTGCTGTCCTGGAGCCTGGTTTCCCAGTTTCTCCCTGTTTCCCCATCCCTCTTCTCTAAGAAGGGGTGAGCAGAGCTGAACTCAGTACCTGGAGCAATCATGTACTGACAGTTTGGATAACAGTATTACAGCATTTTCTCTGTTATTTCCTGGCCTGTTATTTTTGCACTCTATCATTTTACTATTGCTGTGCTTTCAGTAGAGGTTCGCACGGGGCGGCTGATGCGATAGTTGGACTTATCACTTAATGTTCAGTTAATTTAAAACCTGCTGAAGTCTGGAAGTGTTTCAGGCAGCTCCTTCCTGCGTGCATTTGACAGCTTTGGGTTTCTCCTGCTTGCTGCTGTTCTGCTTGGTGTGGTGGCTCTGCAATTCCCAGGACTTCCTCGTTTGTAATTAACCTACATAGCATTCTTTTCATCTGCAAACTTTGTTTTGCCATGCAGCCTAGTTTCCAGGTCATTAATAAAGATATTAAGCAACAGGAGACCTGGTTAAATACTTGTGTTGGTGTGTTAATTATTGCTGCCTTGTAAAACAAGTGGCGTACTTAGTCTTGACTCTTTGGCTCTCATCAGCATTGGGTCACATACAGCATCGCATATAAACTCCAGTTTGGTTAGAGCAAAGCCCCACTTGTTTGCTGGGGCAGCTGGATTGACCTCCTAGATCTTGTCCTGCTGGGATGTTTGGGGAGGGAATTCAGCATTCTGCAGCCCAGGGCTGCCCCTGCTTCTGAACCCTGGGGAATGTCAAGAAACGCACTTGGGTTTGTTATGGGGCTGGAGGAGGTCAATGGGCAGCAGGACCCAGGCTGCTCTGAGACTCAGGAATGCGTGGAGGGGAAGGACGCTGCTGAGCACAGTGGTGGTTTTCTGTGCTGCAGACTATTCCCATGGCAGCTGTAACTCCAACCCCACTGAGCAGCAAAGGTGAACTCAATTTGCACATCAGGTGTTTGCTTGGAGCTGTTTGTGTTGGCAATCACAGCATTGTTCCCAACTGGCCAGGCTGCGTGTTGTTCCCACTATGACTTGTGAAGATTTATATATGCATTTTAAGAGCAACAACAACGCTGTTTTTCAAGAGATAGAAACTAGGACCTTTCAGCTGTTTGGGAGATTCATTGTGTTTTGTTTAAAGGAACCAAACTTGTTTTCCTTTCCAGTGAGCACACGAGTGTCTGGTCCCACTTACCAACTAGAGGAGGTGATTAATTCTTGTGTTTTTGTAGCCAACAATGTGACACGGTGGGGTGACACACAGGCTCCCTGCAGCCTGCTGGGGCTGCATTATCTGGCACAATGAAGCCTGTAATTAGGAGGTGGGGAAGGTGTTGTACATGCAGCTCTAGGGGATTGCAGGAGAACGAAGGGAAATGAGAGATGATGGCCTGGCAGCACAAATTGAGTGTTTTCACCTTTCCAGGGTGCTTAAATCTTTACGATGCAAACTCCGGGAAGTCCTTCCTGGACATGCTGGTGGTTTAACTTGCGCAGTGCTTTGTGCTGGCACAGCCCTGCTGCCCCCCGTGGGTCCAGAATAAGGAGGCTTCTTTCTCTTAACAGTTGTGAATAACGTGGAAGTGGAAACATATCGCTTCTTTTGTAGAGGTGCAGCTGAAATAGGCCCACTGTGTGGCCTGAAGGAATCTCCGTGCTGTTCACATAGGGGCACTGTGCTGGGCTGGACCAGCAGTCAGGATGCAGAGGACACAGCCCAGGAACAGCGCCGAGAACAGAGCTCCTTAATTAGTCCCTCAGCCTTCCCTTTAGCAGTCAGTGTCTGCACTCTCTGGGTTCCCCACCCCACGACAAACCCATTTTTGACTGTTTTTTTAAATAAAAACAGTCCCAAATCCTGTGGGATTTGGGGGTGTGGGCTGTGTGAGGAGAGGCAAAGATGGGAGCACAGCTGTTACCTTTTCCCTTTGTCAGCACAAGTTAATGTTGAACAGGGCAAGCGTTCTCCTGCCAGAAAGAGCCAAGCAAGACCTTATTTGTGAATATATGAATAGCGAGTTTGTAAATACTGCCTCTGAAGTTATGAATGATCTGACACTGACTGGCTGAAACTCTAATTTTATTGTGTTGGATTTAGTAGGTCAGCCATATACATGCCAAGTCAAAATGACCTAGAAAGCCTTTCTAGGTCAAACTACTGCTTGAAAAGTTATCTTTTTCGAGGGCAAGGCCATAACATTTCATGCTCACTCTGGCACATTTTCCTTCTAACAGAGCAACATGAGTCTGTGGGACAGAGGAAATTTGTCATCTCCCACACTACGGAGAGAAAGAAATGTGACAAAGGAGGTTACTAATCTCTTAGCATAGCTGGTCCTTTCCTGGTCATCTCTCTTCTCCAGAGATGGTACATTGGGTGCTCCGTGGGCAGGATTTTAGGCTAGAAGCTGCAACACTTATGGACAAACATTTTTGTGTTTCCATCTAAAACCTGCCAGGAACTCCTGGGTCTAGCAGCATCCAACACCTCCCACCTACCTTTGGAGACCTAATCATTAATTGACCTGAAATTATTGATCGAAGTGATGTTTTTCCTCTTCTACAGAGGTTCGAGGAAGGCTGGTTGGTGAGGTCTGTGCAGGAGGTTCCCACTGCCCATCAGGAAGCACTGCTGTGCTGTGCAGGTGCCCAGCGCTGAGCCCAGAGAGGTGTTGGGTGTCCTCCTTGGAGGTCCCCAAAAGCCACCAGGACATGGTGCTGGGCAGCACTGGGTGGCCCTGCTGGGGCAGAGTGCGACCAAAGAGACCCAGAGTGCCTCCAACCTCAACCAACCTGGGATTCTGCGAGGGGTGACCGTGCCCAGTGTCCCATCTCAAACTGTGCCCCCACCCTTGTTCCAGCCCGCTGTGGCGAAGCCCCTCATCTCCCAGCACTGGGACCAGCAGCGTTCCCAAAGGACTGGCTCATCCCATCCCAGGCTGCAGGTTGGTCGTTGAGCCCAGCCACGACCCACTTGAGAGCAGCTTTTGCCATCCCCAGCAAGTGTGCAGCTCAGAGGCTGCGGTGCCTTCTGAACAATTACAGCTCACAGCAGTCCAAATGAAAATGTTTGTTGAAAACAACATGTGCATAATTAAGGCTTAATGAGCCCTTGTCTGTTTGGAATCTGCAATTAGATTTATAATAGAAAATACTAGCAAATGCCAAATAGCTTTAAAAGAAGCCAAGATAAAAGATAATTTTGCTGCAAATCTATAGTAATACTGTAATTTAATGAGCTGGAAGTGGTGCAGAGAAAGACTGTAAAAGCTTTGGACAAGTTTGTATTGTGCGTGTTTATCTTATCCGCCCATTCTCCTATCTATAAAGCTGTCAGTCTGCTTTTAACTGCTTGGAGAAAGGCAGGACTTTGCTCAAATTGGGAAGACTCCCTTTGTTTATTTTTTATTTAAGCCATTAATTAGTCAGGCAAAGCTGCTTTTTCTTTTTCTCATTAACGTGCTTTAAACTTTTTGTTAGGGTTAATAATAGTAATAATAATAATAGTAGTAATAATAGTAATGATAACTCAAGTCAATTACTTACAGCGAGGCAGGCGCAGAATAATAATCAGAGGTGCCTCTTTCTCATTAGTTTCCTTAATTTCCATGAGCTTCCAACACAGGGGATTGTCAGTGCTCAGGTGTACGTTGTAATAAGTGAACATGGATTGCCTCCTTGTTCTAATGAAAACGTTACACAGCAGAGCAATTCATGGGGAAGATTAAGAAGCTGAATGGAGAGGTCTCCAACAAAAAGAACTGAAATGAGAAATACTTGAGAGAGGTGCTTTGGGTTTTTGTTAATAACGGGAGTTGGTGGGTCGTGTTGGAACTGCTCCTTGCACTGAGCTCCATATGGAATTGCTCTTCCTCGAGGTCAGGGTTTTAAGGCTTTGGGGTTGTTTTCCCCAGTGATGTGCTTGGAGAACATTGGTGGCGCAGTCACCATCCCTGGAGACGTTCAAGAACCATGCAGATGGGGCACTAAGGAACATGAGTTGGTGGGCATGGTGGCGGTAAGTGGACGGTTGGACGAGATGGTCTTAGAGGTCTTTTCCAACCTTAATGACCCTGTGACTCTGTGACTGTGTGGCTTGCTGCCTCCATCTGCTTGATCCCACAGGGACACCGCACAGGGACGCCCCTTGCTGGTGGGAATCCTGTTTTCTCCTTTGCTTCTCCCGCTGAAGAACCTGGCATGGCTGGTGGGTGACAGCAGGTCCCCTGGCCCCGCTCCAGGCACACTCTTTGACGCTCGAGTTGTGAGATGAGCTGTACTTTGTCAGCCCATTTTTGCAAGTCATAAATTGCACGGCTGCGGGTGATTTGCATACCGCCGCGTGCAGAGCCGCGGGAGGGAGATGTCACCAGTGCCAAATATCTGCCTGCTGGAAATTCCTCTCCAAATGACTGCAGTAGAAGCTCTGTGATTGCTTTCCCCCCACCGCTTGGTCAGCTTTGCATAATGCTCCCATTCTTGCTAAGGTTGCTTTGAAAATCGATTCTTCGTCTCCCTCCGGGTCAGCAGTGCTGGGGGACGGGTGCATTTAGGTGCTGAGCTGAGCCCTGCAGGTGGATGGTGTGGGCTGAGCTTCAGGCTGGGCTGCGGGAGAGCGGACAGCAACTGCATTGCTGAGAGAGTAGTGGCTTTAGAAATAATTCATTAAAATTCCCAGTTTACTTTATGAAGGGCCATTCAGCAGCACTCACAATGTTGTGAGTTAGAGGAGTTTGCTGGGAGATATTTGGGTGAAGGAACTCAACTTGCCCAGCTGTCAGAAGGAGCACGACGCCCGCTCCTACGAGATAAAGCTCCCAGCAGCCTCTGCCCTTTCTCCCCCTCTGCAACATGCAGCTGAGTGTGCATTTGTTATTTTTTATTTCACTTTGCAGTTGAGAAGAGACAAACAGGTGTTTTCCAGACCCTTCCGCTTTTCACTCAGAGGGTGGTGAGGCACTGGAACAGGTTGCCCAAGGAGGCTGTGGATGCCCCATCCCTGCAGGCATT
>JAOWBP010004554.1:2072715-2100174 GCA_028571105.1 Tragopan temminckii | reverse complement strand
GTGGATGCCCCATCCCTGGAGGCATTCAAGGCCAGGCTGGATGTGGCTCTGGGCAGCCTGGTCTGTGGCTGGTGACCTTGCGCACAGCAGGGGGGTTGAAACTGGATGGTCATTGTGGTCCTTTTCAATCCAGACCATTCTGTGATTCTGTGAAAACACCCATTTCTGCTGTAAATCAACGTGGAATGATGGGGCTGATTTTTCTGAAGTGCGTTTTGTAGCTAATCAATAATGAGAAGTGGGAGAGCACATTGCTCATCTGCTCCACCTGGCTGCTGGGTACATGGCAAGTATCTAGTTGAAAAAGATATTCTGATGGGAGAATTTCTAATAAGTTTGTTTGCACCCTCATAACCTGGGAGAGAGGGAACAAAAATCAGCACCAGCGAACTTCCAAAGTTCCAGTGGTATTTCAAGCCTTGATTTTCAGGCTCACTGCTCAGGCTGGCAATCAGAGGCACCGTAATTTTGAAGGAAGGATTCATTACCGTTATTATGAAGGCACAAAGGGCAGAAGGAGGTGTGGAATGGAGGTAGGAATAGTAAAAAGCCATTTAAAAAACCATCTGACAAATAGAGTGGGATGGAGAAAGAAGAGCTCTCCCCCTGCCCCGGCAGCCCGCAGTGGAAGATGCCTTGTCCATCGCTTTCCAAAGAGATGGACTCCCCACAGCCGGTGCTGCTGCCATGCAATCAGTGCTGAGCCTTTCCACCACCTTGTGCCATCTCCATTGCAAACACAGCCTGCTCCACTTGGGCTGGCAGAGGGTTTTTAGGCTGTGGAGCTGATTGAGTCTGCACACCAGGAAAGCCATCAGCTCCAGCTGGGAACGCGTTAGCAGCAGCGGCTGTGCCGGCAATCGTTTTACACACAGAGGGAAATTCCATTCAGTGCGTCTTGCTTCTGGAATTGCTGCTGGTCCTGGAAAGCCCTTAGGGATGCTGGTGCTTGCTGCATCCTGCTGCTCCTTCCCCACCGAGGGGTCATAGGGAATCCCGCACACGTGTGGGGATCCCCCTCCATCCCACTGCAGTTGCTGTTAGCTGGTGAATCGCTGTAATTTTTCTGCTTTTAATTGGTTTTCTGTGCTGTCCCAGAGGAGGGTTCAGCAATTAGAGGTGTCTGTGCACTCTGATGCCACGCAGGGCTTTGCTAACTCTGCAGACTTTAATAGCTAATTCAGCAGCACTTGGAGAAATGGAAGCGTAATTAATAGCCTGCGCAAAAACCTTCACCTGGCTTTATTTAGATTACTCTTTTATTGGCCTTAATGTGGCCCGATTCTGTTAAGGCATAACTGGTTGTCAGCCTCATACTGGAGAGCAAAGGGACGAGTACAGGGTGAACAATCTGCAATTCATCATCCGGTTGTAAGGGCAAGAGGGCTGGCTCTTCCCCTTGTTAAGTGCACGGTGTCATTCACAGCTGTACCTCCATCCTTGTCTCAGGAGTGTTTTACGGCATATCCCATTTTATTGCCATAATTAATTTGTGAACTTCACCTCCAGAACTGCTCCAACCACACTCTGAGTCAATTCTAGATGGCATTTTTCCTTCATTTGGAGCCGGAACAAGTGATCAGCTGTAGATAATTAACGAGAAGAGTTTTGCAGCTCTCCATGGTGGTTTAGCATCTAATGGCTGGATCTAGCAGCTCAGAATCAGGTGAAGGCAGCAGGCATGCTTGCAGCAGCCATGGGAACACACTGTGCTCAGGGTGCCCCTGGATCCCCATTCACAGAGATGCAGTCTCAGCAGGCAGGAGGGGATGAGGAGAAGGAGAGGAAATATGTCTTCCTGCACATGGAGTTTGCAAAGAACACCAAAACTGCCAGGATGGGAAATTGGGCTTAGGATAGAACCCCTTGTGCACATCCTGTGTCTGCTTGGGGATAAATGGATACATAGGTGTCTGGAAGAGGACTGAAGGTGACCTGCCTGTCTTGGAAATTTCCACTGACAGAAGTTGTCTTTTCATAGCTCACTGATGGTGTAGTGGGAATTTTAGGCAGAACTTCATTTCAGCGCTGCTTGCTGCTGGGTGAATCTGTGGATTTGCACAGCTTTGCACAGTTTTGGTTTATTAGTTTGAATTGGAGTGACTCATTCTTTCATTTTGCTGAAAGAATTATCATAACCACGCTATGTTACCACATCCCATTGCAATATCAGTGATGTTCATGAGCTCATACACGCTCAGAAGTACAGGAGGACCAGCTCAGGATTTCATTCTGCAAACCTTGGCTCTGGAAAGAGCCAGGAAAGCACGTAACCCTGGCACACAGATGGCATTTCTCTAACTCTAACTTTCTTTTGCCATTCTAGTTTGATGGGGAGAACATGTACATGGGAATGAACGACAATACCCAGGAGTTTCTGTCGGCAAATCAGGTAAGTGTTGTTGGGGTTGGGTGGGTTGTGTGCACAGGGTGGGGGAGGCTTCCTAGGAGACATAGGCCATGGCAAAGCTCGAGTGTTGGGAGATCTCCAGGAATCCCTGCTCCTGGGACAGCAGAAGGGTGCATAGAGGAGGTCGGCATCCTTCAATGTAAATGGAGGTGCAAGCAGTGTTTCTAGAGGTGAGGTTTCTGAGCACTGTGTGTAGTGTGGGTGCCTCTCTCTGCCCCCACGCAGAGCATTTCCTGTAGCTGAATAGGTTGACAGCGAGCTGGCTTGGGGAGAAGAAAGGAATCAAAGGTTTCCTGTTCTGGAGCTATGAACCCTCATGGAGAGGATCAGAATAGAGCTGTTCATGTCTCACAGGGGCCTTCGTGAACTCATAGAGCAGGAATGGCTCTTCAGTGGACCCTGGATGTGTATAGATGAATACATACGTATAGGCATAGGTCTTGCTGGGAGGGGTGAACTTCAGCACATGCTTACCTGTCTTTCTAACTGGGAGGTCAGAGGTGGTCCCACTTGTGTTTTTCTGTGATCCTTGGCATGAAGCTTCTCACCAAAGGGGAAAACACAAGTTTGTCACTAATATTCTAATCTAATCCCTCACTTTGGGATTGAGTTGAGCCACTTTGTTGTTTCGGCACAGCCATGTGCAGTGCAGACTGTGATGAGTCCAGTGTGAACTCGGTGCAGTGCAAGGCCACGAAAGACAGCTGGGTGAAGATTTCCATCTATTCCCAAATGCTGCTGGAGCTGCATAGGGTGAGATGTCAGTTGCTGCCAGGGTTGGAAGTTGCCACAGCATTGCTATAAATTAGAAGACTGGTGAATAACTAACTTGGGTACCTATGATGAAAAAAAATCTGTATATTGAACAGGAAGAAAACCTGTTGTTCATCCTCTTAGAGTGTGAGATCACATCGGTGGAGGGTTGTCCTTGTGCAAAAAGTATTTCCAGGAGTGGGGAAGGAGCTGCAAACTTTGCACTCTAAGGTGATTCAGCTGTTCAAACGCAGAGTCGTTGGCACTGCTCGTGGTCAGCACTGGGAATTGTCACAGGTTGAGTAAAGGCAGAAGGGAACAGGGTGGCCCCAGGGTGCTGCAGGTTGGGGTTCAGCTTCATCCCACCCTGCGATGCCCAGAACATCTGGACAGGTGATGGCACCATCAGAAATGAGCAGCAGCTTCTTTACAAAGCAATTAATAAACTTATGGGTTACCCTGCATTGTGCTTTTCCCTCCTCTGGACTGTGCTCTGAGTTCAGCTGTGGGTGATTGGTGACAGCATGTCTGGGACTGCTTTGTGTCCCAGGGCACTCTGTGGGGTGGGGAGCATCGTGGTGTGGAGTTCAGGGACCTCTCAAGCCCCTTTTGAGACTTCTCCCATCATCACCATCAGTTCGCATCCCCCTGTGTATGCTCACATCGGTGCCTGTTTACCACTGAGCACTTCATAGCACTGGTCATGACTTTATTACTAATAATACAGCGCCTCTAATGAAATGAGGAATCCAGATGTTTTTTACTGTTTGCTCAACCTGCTGGAACCTGAATGAGTATGTTAAACAGCAGGAGAGCATTTTCACAGCCCCATTTGAGAGGCAGCTAAATCATCAGCTTCTGGGTACCCACACAACACAGGTGGGATAGTGCTTGGTCCGCAGCACTTGTGGGGATAAAGACAAGTCCTGCTCACTAATTACAGGAGCCAGCACACCGTAATTGACGGATATGATGTTTTTCCCCCTGTTGTGGTCCTAAGCTGCTTGGTCCCAGTGTGCACGATTAGGCAAGGCCACCACAGATGGAGCTTCACCAGGGCTGGATGCTCGCACTGCTCTGGGTTATAGGGACTTGCCTTTTGCTTCTGGGTCTGTAGTTTGCATTTTCTGGTGATTTTTCTTTCATAATATATAGGGAGAGTTAGGTGGAAAGCAGAATTCAGTTTACTACATCTCCTCCCATTTAAATGGCTCCTGTCTATCACGGTAAGCTTTACATTTCTCATCCAGAGACACAGCAACTGCTTAAGCTCTGGAGCCATCTCTTCCCATCACACAGATAAGATTATTCTCATTTTACCACTGCAGAGCCTGTATTTAGGGCAGCTCTGGTGCTGAGGAGTCCCTGGAAAGCATCGTGAAGCTGCAGCATCCCAGCATCAGCTTCTCACAGCCACTTCCACAGTCTTCATCCTAAGCAGCCTCTCATGGCAGGAGGGGAAGGCAGAATGGCTTACCTCTCCTTCTCCTGCACTGCTGAGCTGCTAACTCGTATGAACAAACTGCCATGAGCATTGTAAAGCCAGCTGATCTGCTTTCCTCTTAATCTTCTTTTATGTGATTGCTTGCGTGCTGTACTCCACGTTTCTTGTTTTCATCCCCAAAGGGGTTTGTCTCAGCTGAGAGCTAAATGCAGAAATGCAGGAGCCTAAAACACAATGAGAGCACTGACAGATCCGTACCTGTGCCAGCACAGGCTGCTTGGGGAAAATAATTCCTCTTGTTCCATCAAATAGCAGGGACATTTGACCCCAGAAATGAGTCAAATGTGAAATGTAACTCAACCCCCAGCAGGAGCCGGAGCATAAATGCAAGCTGACATCTGATCAAACAGTCGTGGACATCTGACCCCCAAGATGAGTGAGGGATCTGTCGTGTCTCCTGAATCAGCAGAGCATCATTCCTCACCCTGCCCATTTTCAATCTTTCCTTCCCCACCTCCAAACAAAGACAAGGAAAAATCCCAAGAAATGCACAGAACCACAACCAGGCCACGTATCATGAAAGAGATGCTGTTAAAAGAAACAGGAACACCTGCAAATCAGTAAGGGAAGCATTCATCAAGTCCTTTCTGATGGGGAAAGTAACCTCAAATAGGGCAAAATCTGCAATTGGGTGGGAGTGGGTTGGGTTTGGCTTTGAGATGTGGGGATCCCATGAGTGCTGTCATGCTGATGGGTGCATTTGCCAGATTTCTCCTCTTTCCATCACCTTTCTCTAGCTGCTCCTGGGTCAGTGGGTGCTTCAAAGGAGCAAAGAGCTCATTACTTACCACTGGACACTTTTGATTCCCAGGAGCTTTCTGCGCACACCTTGTTCCAGCTGAGCAGCACTCTAGTTTCTATATCGACAAGTTAATTTGTGCAACTCCTTGTGCAAACACTGTTACACACCAGTGTCATTTATTCAAGCCCAAAGGATGCTTTGCCATAAGCAGTTCCTTCCCTTTGTGACTGAGAGCGCAGCAAAGACCCCGCTGCTGTGTCTGTGGGTGTTTAACATATTCTCATTAATTTTGATACGATATTTCCATGTGGCATAGAGTGAAGCTGGGGTTTCTCTTGCTGTATGCAAGTTGGCAGGAGCACAGCTGAATAAGTGCACTGGGGGAAATGGACCTAAGAAGGGTTACATTTGTCATACACACACACATATACATCTGTTTTCAGATGTGTCCCTTTACAAATGTTAGCAGGAGTTTACACATGCCTGCCCATTCCTGCACGCTTGGAATCCGTCTGCACACGTATGTGTGCTTGGATGTGGATAAATCAACATTTATCTATTGTGTCTATTGCCCTTTATCTGTTTATCTCCATACATCTTCAAGCCGGGGTTTGTATTAGCCATAATAGATACAGTGAGTCGCTGATCTGCTGGGTCAAATGGTCAGGGCTCCTTGATCAGCCGTCAGGATGCATTACAGCAGGGCCTCCGGTGGGGCTTGAATTACAACTTACATTTGACTCATTTCTGGGGTCAAAACGTCCCTCTTATTTGACCAAATGACAGAAATTGTATAATTTGTATATATCCCTGAGCCATATGTGCTCTGAGTGCCACTCTAATGTGTTTTATAAAGGCACAGCTGTCTTGGTGACTTATTTAAAATGGGATTTTGAAGTAGTGTTCTTGCCATTTAATGTCCTCATTCAGGGTTACACAAGGTTTATCAAATAATAAATAACATTTAGAACATTTGTTTTAGCATAGCAATGGGTTTGCTAGTTATAAGGAACTAGACGTCACAATAAAGCTCTGTTTGGTAAATAAGCAATAATGTAGAAAGCAACTGATGGCACAATTAGAAATTAATGACAGCACGGGAAGCCTCCGATACCTTCCTGGCATGCCGCGAGTGCTGAGACGAGACAGAGCTCCTCCTGGCAGGCTCTGCTATAAAACATGCCATCAAACCTTGTCACAATCCTGGCAGACATGCCGCACTCCCACCTCCCAGGCCTCCCACCCAGCTCCGCTGAATCGTGGAGAAATAGCAACCGTTGGTAAAATAAAACCAGTCTCCAGCAGATACCTGGGGGTGAGCATCAGTGGTCTGGTCCATGGTGGGGAGCGTGCAGCCTGAAGCACGCATTGCTAGGTGGCCAGGAGCCACCGCCTGGGAGGGCAATTAGGGGCTGCTAATGAAGACACTGCATCCTTCCCTAGTGCCTTCTGCTTTCCTTGGTGGTTGGGCTAGATAATCTTAGTGATCTTTTCCATCCTTAATGATTCTGTGGTTCCTCCCTGTCCGGAGCTGGAGGGTAGGACCAATGTGGACGTTTTTCCCTTGTGTTTTGCCTCCATCACTGACTTTGGTGAGGATGCTCCATTGCTGGCGGTGCAGTTGTTGGGGGATAATGTGTGCTTGTGTTGTTTTGTCCCTCACCTTCCGGGACATGTGAATTTGGAGGAGTTTTCAGCTATTTGTCCCCATTGCCTGAGGCTCATAGTTGCAGCATGTTGTTCATGGTGACCACCGTTGCTGCTCAGACCTGGCTTTCCTCCAGAAGGAAGGCTGGAAGATGACCACACACATGGCTGAGTAGGACCATAGGCAACCCTTCCCTTGACTCATCCCACTAAAGACTACACAGTCTGGTGGTGGAGGAAAGCTCAGAGCCCACCGTGGTGTGGCTGTAATTTCCACTCTGGTCCCTGGATGAACTTTTGGAGTTGATGATCCTTATGGATCCCTTCCAACTTGGGATATTCTATGATTCTATGATTCTAAGGAGTGTGATTGGTCTTTGCATCTGAAAAAAAAAAACCACAAGTTTGTTTTAAACTGGAGGAGATAGGTCTCAGAGTCTTTGTAATCTCTTTATCTTGGCTGTATGTTGATCACAGGAACAGATGATGGTCAGATGATGGTCAGTGTTAGAGAAAATCACTGACATTAGTAGGAGAATGTCAAAGAGTGGACTCTGGCCCCCAGGCATGGAGAGCTCTGATGCTCCTGAACGTCTACTGGTATCATGCGCCTTGCCTTGTATGTGACTTCTTGCCTATATATGCATCTATGTCTCTCTCTCTATATATAATACATGTACATGTATATCTAAAGATCCCTTGTGAAGAGAAGTGAGCTCCGTGCGGATTTGAAGTTGAAAGGAAGGACTAAACTGTGCTGGCAGTGGGGTGGAAGTCGTAGTGTGCACTGCAGCAGTACTAAGATTTCACTTCTTTTCTGCTGCTCTTAAAGCAGTGCTGTGTAATTTCATATGTTGTGCTAGAGAATAAAAAATAGAGAGAAGACATTGATAGATATTAAATGCCTTGCTTGGCAGACAATTCAAGAGAAATCTCATGTACTATTTTAGAATGAACAGTAGCGTTACATGTCATTTATTACAATCAGCAGCTAATGGAAACCTTTCCAGATGGGGTTTTGGAGGTGAGCACAACTATAGCCGATGATCCAGGCTCGTGAATTTTGTATGAACTCTTATGTGACAGTGAAATTTTTGAAAAGTGAAGTCAGGAAGCAATTCCTGTAACTTCATCTTAGCAACCAAAGCTTCCACTGCTGGTGTAGTGCTTGGATAGTACAATAATAAAAAAATGCATGGGTGTTATAAAACATCATCTTCAACCATTGTTCTCAAAGAACAATATTGTTGTTAACAATAGGGTGTTTGAAAAGCATCACGGAGTGAAAAACTAGTGTGACTGAGCAGTTCTGAGACCAAATGAATCATCTTTGTTTCTTATGCATTTACTCTAGCGAGAAAAAAAAAAAAAGCATCTTATACAACTGACAAGATCGGTTAGGTGATGTGGAAAGCATTTTGTAGAGAGAGAAAACTCTGAGGTCGTTGTGGTGGTTGAAAATTTCTTCTCAGAAAGAGTGGTTGGGCATTGGCACAGCTGCCCAGGGATGTGGCGGAGTCGCCATCCCTGGAGGTATTGAAGAAAGATGGAGATTTGGCACTTGGGGTCATGGTTCAGTGATGGTGATGGTTGGATTTGATCTTAGAGGTCTTTTTCAGCCTTAAGGATTCTGTGATTCTGTGATTCCAAGCGTCTGGTCAGGCTAAGTCATGCTGGAGGAGACCTGCTGGGATGCAGTGTGGCTCCCATGGCATAAGGAGCACATGGGCTGGCTGTCTAGCAATGCTGATGAGCTGTTAAAGCCAGCTGACAGCTAATAAAATAGCAGCAAAATATAGAGGAAGATGGTATGCAGCCAACAACATTTATCACTTTATCAAAGATTTCCTACTGCACTCCGTGCCACTGGAAGCGAGCGCATGTGGTGACTGCAGAGCTGCTGCCTTTGATGCAGACTGTGGGGGAACTGTGGGGAGCAGCTCACGCTTCTGAACCCCCAGCATCGCATTGATATGATGCTGTGTGTGCTGAAAAACCTCCACTCCTGCCCCTCTGGTCAGCCACTGCTCTTGAGAGCCAGATTACTGCTGTGAAGCCATGTGGTGGCTTCTGTGGGGCTACCGAGCTCGCTCGCAGTTGCTGAGCTCTGATTGCATCGTTATTTCTAAGCTGTGACAAGCAAGATGTTCTGCTACGCCCTGCTGGGGGATTGGTTTTGGCTCCTGCTCATGAATGCAGAGGTTTGTTTGCTTCTGATATGGACCTCTGGGGAGTGGCTTTGGGAAATGGTGTTTTTCTGGGGAACTGTAGCATCGTAGGCTGCAGAAATACTGAAAAAATTCCAGGTCTTGTGCTCTTGGGATTTCCTTTCCCAAGTGATGGATTACTTCTCCTGGCCCATCAGAGCCTGTGTTTGGGTCTGCGGCCACTGCAGGGCAATTAGCTGGGGAACTGCTTGCTTCCAGCAGGAAAATGTTGCTTGCCACTTCAGAGTTTGGATGGAGGCCTGTGCAAACAGGAAGGCACCTCTGCGGCCACAGGACGAGCCCTCTGCTCCCCAAGGGTGTGGGGCTGCCTGGGTGTGCGCGGGGTGGGCTCAGCCCCAGTGCTGCTCTTCTACCACTCTGGCTTGAGGTTGTGCATCCCAAGAGCACGCACATCACCGCTCACACCAGGTTCACGTGTTTGCTACGTGCTCATGCAGTTGGGCAGGAGAGCAGACCTGACAGTTTGTCCATCTGAAAGGTGGTGGCATAAAAAGTGGCAAAGCTGACCCAGAACACTGCATGCCCATCACCTGCATCACGACTCTGCTTACTGACCAGCAGTGACACTGCTGTCATGGGCAGCAACCTCTGAGATTCATCTCAGACTGGGAAATTCATCAGCAGTCACCAAAAGTGTCTGCGCTCATGCTGTGTGCTCAGGTCTATACATTTGTGTACACTGTAAAGGGCAAAATATGACTTGGCTTTTATTACTTTAATTAAAACATGAGTGAAGGGTATGAGATTCATATTAAATTGTATTTTCCAGGCTGCTGTGTGAAGGGCTAACTGATCTGATTACCATGAAGATTACAAACTATCAAAGTGAAAAAGAGCTTTTTGCAAGTATTTCATATTAAACCTTCAAACATAACACTTTAAGAATAATTATGGTTGTATTACGGGAAAATGATTCATGAATTCTGAATAAATATAAGACCCTTAAAGGGAAATGTTCCAAGACCACAGTTTTCGTTCCAATCTGATGAAATTTAGTATCATTTTGCAGCTGTAGAATAAAATGAAAAAAAAAATATGTACATGGGCTGTATTGAGTATATGTCAGACTAAACTAATGAGATTTTTTTCATCAACTCTGAGCACGCACGCACACAAATGGAACAGCCATTCTCATTTTCTGTAATAGAAAGCAGCGAGGAGAAGGGAGAAAGGATCTCACTGCTCACAAGCCTTTATTCTACCCTTGATTGTTAAATAATATATTTTAAGTTCTCGTGGCCTGACTGCAGAAATGTTTGAACTGACATTAATGGGGACAGGAGAGAAAAGAGGCAGCTAAAGGGAAAAAAAGTGAGGAAGGGCCAGGACTGGGGATTTTATTGGTATTCCCAGTGGGCTGTAATAAAGATACTTTTCACACAATACAGTGAATGTTTACAGCAGACAATTTAGTTTCCTTCCAACAATTATGAGAGAAATTGAATCTCAGGAAATGTTAGTTTTCCCTAAAATTAGACATAACAATAAAGATAGCCCTGCAAGTTTATTAAGGAGGGAAGAAAAGAAAAGCCATCAGTCTCTGGAAGACAATTTAGCAAATTTATTTTAAGAATTCCAGCTAACTTGCAAAGCAAACACACAGCTATGCAGCAGAGCCTCGTGCCGGGCGCTGCCATGTTCCCAGGCTCCAGCAATCCTCAGCACAGTCTGGAAGCAAGCAGCCATTGGGTGCCCATTTGCACCATGGACCTGGCTGGTGCAGGAGGTGCACTGCACCCAGTCGGGAGGTGTTTGCTCCCCTGAGCGTTGAAAGCTGCATGTTTTTGCATGAATATCTGCATGCCTTCTTGCAGGTGCTGTCAGCTTTGACGCGTGTGCAAATGTGATGTTTCTGCACAAATGCTCTGCGTGCAGTTCCATGGGTTTGCTAACACGAAGGACTAGCTGGGAAAACGCTGCAGAGTCAGCTTTTAAGGTTTTCCTGAGAAAATTGGTCATGAAATGTCAAGAGAAGAAATGAAGGGAGGGGGTGGGAATTATTGGGCACTCAAATGCCGCTTCAGGAACGAATTCATTGTGCTCACAGAGCAATGCTGGGGATGAAAAGGGGAAAGCCCTCTGTGAAATGCAGAATATTCTGCATCTCTTTGAGCTGCTTATACTTGGGTGCTAAGTTTTTGAAACACTGCACTGCCATTGGAAGATGCCTCTACTTGCCCTGTTTTCCTGTGCATCAAGGGTCTGTCTCACAGCTTCCAATCTCTGTTGTTTGTTATTAAGAGTAGGGACAGGAGCTTCTCTGGTGATCTTCCTTCAGAGAGCCTGTCCCATTTTGGTCACGTTTGGGTCTGCCTACAATGCTCTTTTTTGGTTAACACCCAGAAAGGTGCTGGGTACGTGGTTTGGTGCCCTTCTGAGCAATAGAAACACTCAGCTCTGAGTTTGTGAACATGTTTATGTCTTGTCCACACTTTAAAAGATGACAGCAGAAGCCATTGAGTGGTCAGGGCAAATCTGAGTTGTACCTTGGGTTTGTTGTTTCTGCTTTCAGCCCACATTGTGCCAGGATCTTCTCTAGTTGGGTTGGAGCTTGATGATCTTTAAGGTCCCCTCCAACCAAAGCTGATTCTGTGATTGTAGTTACTCATTTTGTCCCGGTCACTTCTTCTCTAGAAGGTATTTGATGAGCATCTGTGAGTTAGGACATAGATGAGCCACTCAGAGCGATGTGTGTGATCCTAGCTTTTTTTAGATTCCATACATACGTTTATTTTTATTAAAGAAAAAAAAATATGTTAGAATTGTTAAAGATAAAATCTGTTTTTTTTCCCCCAAATTTACATATTGAAGGCTTAAGGTTAAGATTTTCACTCCTACGCTGGGGATTTGGAGACTTGGCTGTGTACCAGGTTACAGTTCTCATCATTTTGTCATGAGCCTCTTGGTGCTTCGTGCTTTCCTTAACAGCCCAGCACCTTTGTGCTCCTGTGACATGACAGCTTCTGCTTTGGATAAGTGTGTGAATGAATAAAATTCTGGTGCTGGTGGTGGTGGAGGAAGGCTTGTAGCTGTGGCTCTCAGAAGCTCAGTAAACTCAAAAGAAGCAAAGAGAGATCCCAGCTGATTCCCTTAACCTCTCACAGATGGGGCAGGCTGGAGCACGGATGAACTTTGCATATGCAGGGTCTGCAAGGAGGGAAGCATCCCAGTTCCAAAGGCAATCTTTAACTTCTCTTTTGCCCTACCAGCTCAGGTCACATTCAGTTCCAAACTGACATTACCTGCCCTGGTTTGGAGGCAGCACTTGTCTGAACCCAGTTGTTGAGCTTAGCATCAGGGGATGCTTCTGCCACCTTCACTCAGGACTGACTCAGTGTCTGGCGTTGTTGCTTCTCCTGTTGCTCAGGCCAGGTCTGGGGCTGAGGGGCTTCAGGATAACGTGGAAGGCTGATTTATTGCTTCAGAGCTTCCAGTTAATTTCCTTTTTCCATTTTGACCACTTCCTGGCAGTCTGAAATGTTATGCAGGGGATGGGCTGGTAAAGGATATCGAGCTGCTCTCAGGGATGGAGAGGAGAAAGAGGAGGGGAGAGCATGGCATGTCACAAAGCACTGATATGTTTTCAATTTTAATAATATAAAAAGAGGTAAGCAGCACCTTAGCTACTAAGGTGACAGGTGCATAAGAAGCACTGAATAAATACATAAAACATATTTGCTATAGGCATTTGTTGCTGGAAGTTTAAACATTAAACATGCCTGCTTCGTCTGGTACCATAATAAAGCAGGGATGTTCCCAGAGCCATTAGCTCTGCTCTGACTGCAGCTTTACATCTTCATTGGATGTACCATGGAAGCTGCATTGTGTCAGCAATGTCTCAGCGAGTTTTGCACCCAGAAGGAGAAGTGAGTGAGTGCTGGGGGTGATTTCAGGTGCCCTTTTGTGGAGCTTATCTCCCCTTTCATACTGATGTTTTGGTGCTGTTCCCTGGGAATCGCTGGGCAGGGCCCCTCTCTGCCTTTGTGCCCACTACCCTGTGGCTGAATGGTGCAGATAAACAGGTTTGTGTCTTTACTTTTTGAAATGACAGGATAAGGAGGAAAGCAGATACTCAATCCATTAAGAAATAACTAGGTGGGTGATTCACTACCATTTGTGTAAATGCTAACTCTGCTCTGCCCGCACAATTTATTAGTACTTCACAGGAGGAAAAAAAAATTATTTTAATCTCATAATGGATGATGAGCTGTGAAATTGCTTCTGCAGCAGCTGGGCACCCTGGGGGAGGTGCTAGCTTACACATATTATGCAGGCTCTCCCCACTTCTCCCAGTCCTTGTGCTAATCAGACACGTCGAGTCTGGGCGATGGGAGGGGGCTGTGCTGCTGCTTGTGGGCTTTATTGCCTTTTTGCATCATGCATACATGCATATATCATTTTCTTGTCAATCTGACTTGGGGCCCCAAGTGGAACTGGGGAAGCACGTGGGTCCAAAGTTGGAATGTGTTTGTGGTGAGCGATGCTTTGGGCAGCACAGGTCCCAGCCCCAGCTCACATTAAGTAACAGAAATTTAGCAGATGACATGAGGCTGTGCATCCAGCTCCCAAAGTGGAAAACTTGCTACAGAGCACCCATCTAAAGTGCAGCACAAAGTCAGTTTTAAACTCAGTGGAAACACAAAATGAAAACTGAAAGGGGATAAGCATGGTACGGAATAAAGTTTTCTTCCTGCCCTGAGTCCTGCTTGCTCGACTGAAGCCAGGTTGAATTAATTTCTTAGAGTGCTTTTTGCTAATTCTTCCCCGCATGCACTTCATTACTGTTTGCAGGCTGCCTTATCTCTTGACCTGCTTACAGTGCATTATACATCATTATGTAATGTACCCTTGGCTCAATGCAGAATACCAAATCCATCCAGCCCCACAATGAATTTCTGTGAAGTGCGCTGATCTTATTATGCAAGTTCAGTATGCCATGAGACAAAAAAGGCAATTATGTAAAGTCTGTACTCCTCAAATAATTCCCAGAAACGCGTGATATTCTTGAGTAGAATATTATCATATTCCTTGTATTGACTTCCAGCCCAGAGCCCAGGAAAGCAAAGCAAAAGGTTTGTATTTGTCCGATCTGGTCAATCTAATTTTAGATCCCTATTGGTTCCTCTCTGCCTGAATGTGCAGTCCCTGCAGAATATACTTTAAAATCAAGCTAAATCTTTATAAACAATTGTGAGACAGATGACAGAGGGTGTGTTTTGCTGACATGGAACAGAGCTTGCACATCTCCAAGCTTCTCCTGGAACTCTGCCATGTTTATTTCGAAAGACTTGGGGAAGAACTGCTACAAAAATGTGCTGCATTATCTACCCATGCTCAGGGTAGATACTGCAGTTAGATATTACTGCAGGTGAAAAAGAGCAGCTGTGCATCAAATACGCCTTCTAGTCCTGCTAATGAAGATACAACAGAGGGGTTTTAGCTCCGGCTCTTGCCAATATTTGCATGAGCCAATATTGAGTGCTCCTGAAAATGCCATCAGCAGACTTGGAGCCGTGTATCCCACGCGTGTGTTTAGAAGGGAAAGGTCTGTGCTGTAGGAACGTGGTGTTGCCTTCAGTGCTGGAGGTGGGAGTACAGAGGCAGCATCTCCATCGTGGGTCCCACTGTGGCTGGGGCCAGCAGGGGTAGTGTAAGGCACTGCAAAGCAGGAGTTTGGGGCGTGTTTTGTAAGGAGCATGCGGAGCTCCCTGCTGCTGGATATTGATTTCCAGAACTTAATAGGAATGCAGGGAGGTGGAAGGTTAATAAAAACAGATGAGAAAGGTGAAAGTGAGGGGTGAGTTGTTCTGGCCTCGGAGGGGCTTCAAGAAGGGTTCACCAGAGGTTTGTATGTCTCCTCCAAAATACTTGCTGCTATTGGCTGATTTTTCGGCCAGTTTCCCTGACCGGCTGAACTGCTGATCTGCTGCCTTAGGCAGGTCTTGAGTTCTTGGGAGGGCAGTATGTGGTGGTGGGTCTCCATTCCTCCTTCCAAGTGGTTCCAAAAGATTTCTCCCTGGTGGCATGGGGTGGGTGGGGGCAGCTCTACTGGGACCCACGGTGGCCCTGGTGGGGACCTTCCCTGTGCTACCTTCCATGGCAATAACTGCAGAACGCCAGGTAATGAAGAAAGGAAAGACTGAGAGCTGTGCTGGATTACATTTTTCTTCCTCTTAATTCCTGGGGGTAACTTCTTCCAGAACTCATTTCTGTCTTTGTCACTGGGGAATTAGAGGTCTCTCTCTTCCCTCAGAAGGATAAGTGTACCATTACTAATCCTTTATATACCGCTGCATGCTGCACTGCTGCTCCCATGCATGTCTATCTGCCTTTATGGTAACTGTAACCTTTTCATGAACCAGAGATTTTCCTGAACAAGAGCCCTTTGGGATCTCTGTGGGCTTTCCTGGATACATTTTTAATAAACACAATAATTTGACTGCAGGCCCATTACCTATCCCCTGTTTGTTCTATGGGATAGTCATTTCCATGCCTACGAAAGCACTAACTCATAGGGCAATCAGAGGAAGAATGACAAGCAGGACAAAATTGGTGTGTGCTGTGATAAGCCAGTCCATCTTCAGCATCATGCACTGTTGCGTTATGTATTGCCTGTAAATAATGGCCTCGAGAAGTTATTAAATCTTTAGGAAAAATCAAGTCTAATTGTAACTATATTTTTGTTTTTCATTTTGGTTTATATACAGTATATGACTTTTGCAGAGACATTTTTATTCCAGGAAAATGACAGGCCAACAAGAAGCCATAATTGCACTGATTTTTAGAAGTGCCTGCATTACTACAGATCTGATGTACTGCAAGACATGAATCAGAAAAATTCTATTAAAAAATCTCTTGAATGGCTGACACAGGAGTATTATCCACGATGATTAATTTGACTTGGTCATTATGAACACAGACAAGTCTGACAAAATTGCATTTCATTCCCCACTGAATTCATAAAATCACTATACACATAATAAGAAGTTATAGTTGTGTGCTATCCACTATTCTTGACAGGATTCCAGTTCTGGATAAGATGCTGATCAAAAAAAAAGAGGGAAGTGGGGGGAGAGGGAGTTGGGAACCTTTTTTAAAACCTACAATAGGGCTGATTTCTTTTGCTATAAATTGTTCGTAGAACTCCATTATTTTTAGCTTTTTTTTTTTGGTGAAGTAGTGATGCAGGTCAACCACAGCTTGGGTGATGTAAAAACTGAGTGTAAGCTATGAATACTCATGGCCAGTTCCCTGCATTTTCCATCCTGCTTAGCAGCATGGTACCCTGTTGCAGCAAGCCCTTCACCCAAGTAGCAGCTAGCCAAGGAGATCCAAGGTTTGCAGGGCAAAAGTAAATGTTTAGGACACTGGTATCTCCTTTCTGTGCACGTTTGGCTTTATGAAACTTGTTTAAAGGGCTTCTTTTCACACCAAATTTGGTTTCAACCATTCAGAAGGGATTGAAGGATTGAACCATTCAGAAGTGTTTACAGCACTGGGGACAAAGGGCAGGTAAGATGAAGAAGTAAATCTCCAGCTCCATTCCAGGACAGTGATGTCCAGCAGCACTGTGGTGGAGGCTGACTGTCTTCTAGGGTTCACCATAGCATGCAGAACGTGCATCAAAGCAACAATAGGAGGAAATGATGAGAAACTTGGGGAACGTTAAACAGTTTGATTGATTGCTCTTTGGGTGAACCAACATTCGTTTGGGATTTAAATCCCACACTGCAGGAAGGAAAGGAGCACAGAGGTCTCAGCAGGCAGGTAGAACCCAGTTTGCTGCTGGTGGTGAGGCTGCCTGCCATCCTGCTCCTGGCATGTCTGCATGCTCTTCCAGCGCATGTTTACGTTTGTGCAAGGACTCATTTTTCCCTTTTCAACCGCATTCCCTCAGTCAAAAACCTGAACATGTGAAAATGAGTGTAAAAGGAGCTGGGAGAACATCAAAAACAATTTGTAGGCAGTATGTGGCTGGCTGTTAATAAATACTTTTTTACAGTATTCCTCCAACTGTACTCAAGTAATTCATTGGTCCCGCTATTCACAGGCAGGATCTCCACGTGCAGAGATGAGGCAAATCAATTTCCATTGCTAAGCCCCAGAGCTGCTGATGTGGAATGTCAGCACTGCTTCACATCTTGGCACGGGGCTTTGGAAGGCACAGGTGGGAGCGCAGCCTTTGGCAGCTGCATGGTGAGCACTGTGCTGTGGTCCTTGCTGACAATGGAGCACTTCTTTGGGGTTTGCAACATCCAGGTGCCTTCCACCTTCTCCTGCCACCTGAACCACCTTGCTGCCCCTGTGGCTTCAGCACTCCATGATCTCCACGTACACAGGAGCACAAGCTTTGTTGGTGTCTGTTGTGGTAACCCTTGGTTGCACTTGTTCACAAATAGCAATGTTTTATTCACTCTGCAGACTTTCCCAGCCTGCTTTTTGTCTGTTTAGTCCTATCTGATGTCTGAAATTCCCAGAGGGTCACGTTCCTACGGCAATAAGCTCTTATGTTAACTGCAGGAAAAGCTTCATTAGCAGGTGAGGGGTAGGAGAGTCCATGGTGTTTTGTGTCATCTGGATGATTAGGGTGGGATGAATCACATCAGTCGACATATTTTCTTTGTACCTTACTGGGCATAAATTTTCTTTCTTAGGCTTGTGTTTACTGTTGAGTGTTATTTGACAGGGCAAATATTTACCTGCAATAATGCTGCAAAGCCCTATCCTTTCCACTGCAAATAATATTTCTCTGAATCAGTGCTTGGCTGCAACTCCTGGATCCTCATGGATAATCACACGGAGCATGACTCAGTGGAGAATTGGGGTCACTGGATGTTTGCCATGCTTCTGAGGAAAGCAGTTCCCAGGTCCTTGGTCAAGTCATGTCTTCTATGATTAATAGCAATGTGCAAGGGAGAAGTGGTGCTGGCCAGCTGTAGAGTGTTTTTTAAAGAAAGGCAGTATTTCCCTCCTCATCCAAGAGGGAAAAGGCAGGAGAAAGCTAAAGGCTTAATTTGTGGATGTATGCAACGCTTGTAGCTCTCTCAAGCTACCTGCATGGTGGGTTCTTGGTGTCATTCACAATAAGGTAGTGATTATGGCTTTGGCTGGCTCCCAGCCAGCCCTTCGAGATCTGGATGGTGTTCAAATACCTGGATATCCCTTAGACTCAGGCAGCTGGATGCTGGAGCTGCATGGTCACAGTGCAGAGGTGGGCAGATGGACCCTAAATGGCCCAGGAATAGGCTGTTTCCCAAACCTTCCTCCTGTCTGCAGCACGCTGATGGGAGCAGAGCAAAGTACATCTGCATCTGCCCCACTCTAGAGCAGCAGCAAGGTGTGTTCCTTATTTCAGGAGCTTGCACTGTGTTACAGCTGTAATGGGTGCTGGTGGTGGAAACATCTGAGCAGCTGAGGGAATGGGGGTTGTTCAGTGTGGAGAACAGGATGCCCAGGGGGGACTCTATTATTCTACAGTTCTCTGGAAGGAAATTGTAGCGTGGCAGGCCTCAACCTCTTCTCCCATGTAACAGTGATAGGATGAGAGGTAAAGGCCTCAAAGCTGTGTCAGGGGAGGTTCAGACTGGAGATGAGGAAAAACTTCTTCTCCAAAGGAGCAGTGTTGCAGTGGCACAGCTGCCCAGGGAGGTGGTGCAGCCATCGTCCCTGGAGGTGCTCAGAGCTGTGGAGATGTGGCACTGAGGTCAGTGGGCATGGTGGGATGGGTTGGAGTTGGACTGGATGATCTTAGAGGTCTTTTCCAACTTTTGTGGTTCTGTGATTCTATTTCCAGTTTGCTGATTGCCAGCTGCTGACATTCTAGGGTGAGAGCTACTCGCTTCCCTCCTTGGCCCACACGGTTTTCAGATGTAGCTTAAGGGCATTTGGAGAAGATGTCTGCAGCTTGATACCATTTTAGTTCTGACTTCTTCTTCTAGGTATATGGAAGAACATCCAATTTTAGTGTTAAAATTCAGGCATCCCATCATGGGACACTGGAGACAAGCAGCTTTATCCCTGTAAAGCTCTTGCTTCGGCTCCATTTCCACACAGGGCACTGCCAGCTACAGTGTCCCTCCCTGCGAGCCTCATGTGGACTGCCTGTGAATCCTGTGAGGGGTTTTTGGGTGCTTTAACATGTCTCTTTCTGCCAGAAAGCATCAGGGGTGATGGGCAGCCAGAGTCCTGCTCCTGAGCAGCTGAGGTTGCTGTGTTTGCTGTGCCCAGAGCAGAGCAGGCTGAGGGGCCGGCTCATGGCGGCTGCAGCTCTTCATAGGGAGCAGAGGGCAGCGCTGAGCTGGAGAGGCCTGGCACGGGTAGGCTTGTTGTTTCAGCTGATGTCAGTGTTTTAATTCGAAAGGGAATAATGTGTAATCACAACAACTGTCATCTGCTTGAGAGCAGAAAATCCCAGATCTCCCGCGCTCGTTGTGCGCTCCGCAACGGGCGGCCTTTCAGCAGGGAGAGCTTCCCCGTGCCTGGCTTGGGATTCCTGCTGGGAGGAATGGGTTCAGGCCAGCTCGCTAATCTAATTTGTAATGTATCCTTATAACGTATAATTGGCTGTTTAATTTAATTCAAATTAACATAAGAATAGAAAACAGAATCCACCACGCAGCCCGGGCGGTGGTGGGAAGGCACATGGGGTGTTGCTGGCAGGAGACTGGGGATGATGGCTTTTGAACACACCATGTGAGCCCACCCTTCATGGGCATGGATACATCCCCATGGCCACGGCAGCAGTGTGCCACAATAACCCCCCCTCCTTCACACCCCCCTCTTCTCCCTTCGCTATCTCTCTAGCCATCTATTTAAAACACATATAGAATAAGGGCGGCCTGTTTTGGAAAATAGTTCTCCGTGATGCGGTGTAAAAGCTGGCAGGCGCCGAGGCTGATTATGTTGATTGGATATTGTCTAATCTGATTTTGATTGTGTACGGCTTTGATTGTGATTTTGATAGGTCTGCACAATACTGTAGCTCTTCGGAGGGCTGTGTGAGTTACACAGGGCTTTTTTCTCCCAGGCTGAATAGCACAGAGCAAAGAACGTGCAGGGGGAGCGGGGCAAAACCGCCTCAAAGCCCTTCCGTGAGCTGCTTTGCAGCAGCACAAGCAACTTGTAGTTTTGAAGAGAGCTTTAGGAAACTTTGAGTGGGTTTTACATAATTTAGTTAAGCGCAGAAAAGCCACTTTCTTATATACCTGATACCAAAATAAACCAGTTGGAGGAACAAGTTTGCTGTGCAATGATTTATTTAAATCCCTTTCCATAAAGCGCAGAGTGAAATCCTCTTAAATAGCTGGAGAAGAATTTATATACCTCGAAGAGTGTAGCTCAAATGAAAACTTAACTGCTAGACGTATTAAATGGGATCTGTCTGCTTTTGTGTGCAGCTTCTCATCCCCCTACCTTGCCAGCACAATACCACTGCTAGACAGGAGCTGGCTGGAAAAACAGCTGGGCTTGAATTTCCCCTGAACAATAACTGTTGATACAGAGCTAGCTCAGCCTGGTCTCCTTCTTATATTTCTGGTGTACTCGTGTTTCTCCAAAGCTAGAGGGAATTTCACGCAAATGTGAGTAATTGGGTGGGATGTGCAGCATATGTGCTATGCTCTGTTTCTGTGATGGGATGAGAGGAGACAAGAGGTGGATTTCCACTTAGCTGCTTCTCCTACTGGATTCTGAGCTCTGATTAAAAACGTATATATTTTTAATTTAATTTTATTTTATTAAGGGTTTTCTCCCTGCAGTCTGAGGGTGGTGAGGAGCATGAACCCAAGTGTGAGCTCTGGGGCAATGGATTAATAAAGCCTGAAATGTTCAACTAGTTTTGCACACGCCTGGGGTTTTGCTCTCAAATTGAGTATTAAGTCAAAATCCAACCATGAAACTAGGTGATCTGAGAAATTTAGCTTAAAATCCATGTGTGTAATACTATGGCTAATCAGAATTTCATATACTATAATAATAAGTGAAACAGTAGATCTTTAGAGTAAGCCTCCTCTGCCAGAGACTCATTATATTCTGCTTTCATAATAATTTTGGATAGATTTACACTTACTTTATGATGCAAATATGTTTTTGTCTGATATAAAAACACTTACACTGGTGTAATAATATCTTTTTTTTTCCCCCATATAAACTGGAATGCTTAATTTTATACAAACCAGCAGAAAGCATGAGAAACAAAAGAAGCAGCTTCTCTGCACATTCATGGGGAGCATTGGTACAGAGATGAGGGCATTCTAATCCAAACCAGATTTGTATGAGAATGTAAGGAAGGACAAACCTCAGTGTGGGGCACCATCAGGCTTTCTCTCTTTAGAGGAGTTTATAACCTGGTAAAGGGTTGCAGCAGGGATGAAGGGGCAGTGAGCAGTGTTCCAGGAGCACTGGAGGCTTTCAAGAACCCGCGGTGTCCTGCAGTGGATGGTGCACTGCCCATTACCTGGCCCCTACTCGGTTATGACTAGCTGACGGCCGGGCCTGGAGCTATCTTTTCTGTTAAAACAAGAACATTTTCACTGGGGTGTGCTTTTGTATTTCTTACACAAGCAATCACTTTTATTTGCTGAAGCGACAAGGCAGTGACACATTGTGAAATGTCTTTTTCGTGTTTTAGACGTATAATAGTCAGAATGAGAATAATGAAGACTACGAAATCCCACCCATCACACCTCCCAACCTCCCCGACCCTTCACTCCTGCACTTGGTGGACCATGAAGCTGGATATCACTCCCTGTGCCACAGCCTGCCTCCAAACAGCCTGATACCCGCGTACCCCTACCAGAACATGGACCTGCCAGCCATCATGGTCTCCAATATGTTGAGTCAGGACGGGCATCTCCTCTCCAGCCAGCTACCCACGGTCAGTGACTTTCCCCATTTTATCTTTCGTTAAAGCCATTTCTGTACATTGCACTATGATTTGATTGAGATGTTATACGTTTAATGAGATGTTTGCACCAGGGATGGGCGTTGAGCCTCCTGCTTGCCACCCCATGCCCTGCTGCAGGAGTGGCTCAGTGGCATTGGCAGGAGGAGCACGGCTGCCCCACAGAGGGAGAGCTTTCCTCTTGATTTCCAGGAGAACAAGATCCTTGCATGCACTTGCAAGCTCAAGTAGCCTTTTGGCTCACACGGTGGTAAGATGATACCTTGCAAAGTTTCAAATGATGCTTCTATAGGAATAAATAACACAGGGATAATGAAGTAAAGGTAGTTCTGGGAAGAAACTTTGGGACTAATTAGGCCTTAAGACGCTTCTGTAGCAGCAGCGTTGAAGAAAGGTTTTCTCTTGTTTTTTGGCAGTGGTATTGAATTAACACTGGAGCTATGTAATAATATTTTCCTCTTTAGCATATTTAGCCCTATGGTTAGTTTTCTGCATTGTTTCTCTCTAAGATCATTGATTTTCATGGGTGCTGTTGGAAGGCGTCAGTATCAAACAGAGTTAATTTTACTTTATTAGCATTGCCTGCAAGCCTGCAACTGCTCTAGCTAGACAGCATTTGGTGTCGATTGCTTGAGTAGATAATGGTCTGAAAGACAGAGATATTTAAATATTTAAATGGGATATTATCTCTTAGTCTAGGAAAATCCCAAGGCTTTCTAAAGTCTTGGTGCATCTCCAAGTTGCGTGGTGAGTGTGTTTAAGAAAATCATCATCTTCTGTCTATCAATATTGAACACGAGCATATTTCTGTGAAATTAAATATTACTTAGGTCTCTGTGTTAGCTTTTAGGTTCTTAGGTGATTAAAACATTCATTTCTGAGACAAAAAGAGTCAATTTCAAATGAAATATTTTTCCCTAGTTTAATTTAAAGCGCAACCCTTTTTCCTGACCCCTATTTTCATAACACAATAATTTTATCCTGTGTTGATTGTCTCATTTTTGAGAGGTGATATTGCACTTATAAATCACTTTCTAAAATACCTTAAGAAACAAGAATAGTGGGATTTATTAAACAGCTTCTGTACGTCTGAAATAATTTATTTTGGAGTAGTCCTTGGGAAATGTTCTCTTTCTTATTTTATGGTACTGTTTTACAAATGCAGCGTGGTGACAATAAATCAGGGCTGAACCGGAGAAGATAAGAAGGGGGCTTAGTGGGCTGTAAACATAGAATAGAGAGATTAAGATTTGTTTGCCCCTTACCACTAAAATAAAAAATCCAGTGAACCCTGAATTTTCCAGCCAATAGTGAATTGAAAGTGCTTAGTTTTGAGTGGAAACCTCCGGAGCTGCAATACATCTTCAAAGGTCCCAGCATAAAGGAAGTAGATCAGGGTGCGAATGGTGTTGCAGTGTCAAGTTGAAATTAAATCCTGCCCTCCCCTCCCGCCAAAGCCTTTTTTCCATGCTGTCAGACCTGAGCTACAGAAACAGCTCCCAGCCCTGTTTTTTCCTGCCCAGCTGTGGTTTTGGATGCCCACACTGAGTTCCCCTCGCTCCAGTATAGCTCCACTGTGGCAGGATTGTAGCATGTTTTCCATAATTACTATTGGGAGCAAGGGCATGTACATGGTGGAGTAATTAAATACAAGAAACAGAGCAGATTGTTAAGCCTCTGTCACTGACACCACCTGCCCACATCCCACTGAGCCTCAGCTCTCTGGGTGAGGCACCACGAAGATACTTCAGGCCTTGCTGCCTGTCACTGTGCAGCGTGCAACCTTCTCCAAACCTGCCCAAAAGTTCATTACGTTCAGGTGGGAGTTGCAGCACGAAAGGATCTGATCAAGGAATCTTTGAATCATAGAATCACAGAATGGCCTGGGTTGAAAAGGACCACGATGATCATCCAGTTTCAACCCCCCTGCTATGTGCAGGGTCGCCAACCACCAGATTAGGCTGCCCAGAGCCACATCCAGCTTGGCCTTGGATGCCTCCAGGGAAGAGGCATCCATAAAAAAGGAAGGGACTTAATCTGGTTGCACTTCCAAAAAGAGTCCAAAAATGTCCCAGCATTGTCCATACATTGAGTTAAGCCTCTCAGTGCCTCTGCAAGGGAGGCAATTGTTGTTCCCATTATGCAGGTGAAGACCTACATCAGACCAGATTTAAAGCAGCTGCAGGAAATCCCACAATGGGATGAGAGCTAGAGAGTGAAGTTGAAGGCTTGGGGAAGACATGTTATAATTGTGCCGGACAAAAGAAACACTTGAAAAAATCTTAACAGGACAGATTATTCTCTCTTGCCATCTGTCTTTTTGGGTTTTTTTGTTTTTTGTTTTTTGTTTTTGTTTTGTGTTTTGTTTGTTTGGTTGGTTGTTGTTGTTGGTTTTTTTTTTGCTATGGAGAAAGAGGATGAATGGTTGGAGGGAAAGAAAATAGGAAAGATGTGATTTTCACTGAGAAATGGTGAATACTTAGGGAAATAAAAGAGGAAAAAGACCTATTCTTCATGTAAAGGGAATAACTTTGCCCACTGTGAGCATCCTCTCAGCTTTTTGGTGTCGACAGGTGGCTGCTGAGCCCTCACAGGGGTCTGGTGGGTGAGAGCTGGGAAGAGCCGGGCATAGCTAGGGACAGGCAGCAAGGCGGGGTGCTGCTGGAAGAAGGAGCTGCTGTGAATAAATGAGATTTCAGAAGGGATTTGGCAGAACATATTTGACAGAAAGAAAGGGTGATCAAGGTCAGATCCCATGAATCTCCAGCACAGTGCAAACATATTTCCATAAATATTAGATAGCGGCTTGTCTCTGCTCATCAAGTGGGATGGTGCCCAGTCCTGGGTGCCGTGCCCTTCTCTGTTGGGTAGAACTATGGCACAGCTGTGTACTTTTGCTGGGGAAAACATTTTGGACACCCCAAGTGGCAGCTGTTAGGAGCAAGCATTGACTTTGCCATCAGTCTGAGAGTTTGATTGGAGAGACTGGCAACTTTCTGCACATCTCCGCTCCCTGGTGCTTCTCATGCTGGGAGATCTACTTGACTTTATTTCTCGACGTTTGCACTGGTTGTGGCTGTGAATAAGCTACCCAAAATCGGCCTCCCTCACTCTTCAGCTCTTCTGGAGGAGGTTGCAGCAAATGCTGTCCTATAGTCCCTCCCTTCCCCTTACTGGGAAGAGAAGGAGAGATGGAGAGGTTGGAAAGAAACTATCCCTTCAGCTCCGGGTGATGAATTTTTTCTGCTATCAGCAAGCTGGTGCATCGGCTTGAGTGAAAAAAAAAAAAAGAAGAAGAAAAAGGAAAAAAGAAAAAGGCTCCAGAAATATCCTGGAAGTGTTTCATTTCAGTTTGAACAAAACCAGATCATCTGAAAAATGTTCAAAATCACCAGTGGTGAGAAGCATGTTCACAGTGTAAAAGATGTCAGATTTCTGGTTAGGCCTGGAACCTGTATGCACTGTGTTGTCTTTAATTATTATTTCCTGGGAGTTCCCTCCAGGGAGGAGAGGTTAAAGGCAGGAGGAATCAGAGCAGCAAGGACAAATGCAGCCCTGAAATTTCTGAAGAGTTGGTTGGCTGGCTTTGGGTAGCTTGGCTTTGGAAACCAGACTGCTGTTATCTAGCACTATGGGACTTTTCTGTGGAATAGAAAGGAAGGAGAAAAAAAAAAAGAAAAATAAAACAGAAAACCAAGAAAAATTTCAGCTGTAACACACCTGCTTGTCTCCATGTCAGAGATGGAAATGAAAAGCAGCCACCTCTCAGAGCTAGGGTTGTGTGCCTGCCTGGGCCATGGGGATGGTGGAGGTCTCCGAGGACAAGCATCTTGCTGGTCACCAGCAGAAGACCCTGAGCGAGGTGGTGAGGTCAGCATCCCTGGAGGCTTTCAAGAAGAGGTTGGATGTGGCAGTGAGTGGCATAGTTTGGTGGGCATGGTGGTGATGGGTTGACGGATGGACTTGGTGATCTTAGTGGTGGTCTTTCCAACATTAATGATTCTACAGTTGTATAACCTGTTCCAGCACTGGCTCGTGCATGCAGGCAGCAGGCGAGAGCATCTCCCTGGCAAGTGCTATGGGTTTCTCTTCACCTCCCATCCTCCCCATCTTTTCGACTGGAGCCCAAGTCACATGAAGGCAGGAGGATCTCTGTTTGTCTGAGTAGCGCCAGTACGGCCTCAGCTGTGGGAACATGCTGAGGGCACTGGGCTGGATACGCACAGAGCTGCAGCTCCATAGGTGATAGAGATGCTCCAGCAGGCAATGCTACTTACATGTTGTTGGCAAATACTTCCAGTGCATAAATACTGCAATAATTTTAAATCACTGCCTGGTGAAATAAGTTATTAGAAACAGCTCTGTTTCCAGCAATGTCCTGAGCATGGGCTGGCACCATGTCACCATGTCACCAGGAGCAAAGGGTTAGCAGATCCCTGTGCCCTGGCACTGGAATGGTGTGTGCTTCAGGTTTTGACTCATTTGCCTTTCTGCTTACTAACGGTTCACTATTTAAAAGCTAAACTCCAAACACAAGCCTTGGTGGAAAATAGCAATAACACAGCCGTACGTGAAGGGCTCTTTGTATTAAACAGAGCCCTGTTTGCAATTCCCTGCTAGTGTTTTTCTCAGAGGCAATAAATGAAAGAAATATGTCTTTTTAAATTTTATAAAACTCAGAAAAATGGTTTTAAACAGCTTTTCTTCACCTCCTATAATTATTTATTTTCAAACAGTCCTTCAGGGTAATGTTCCGTTTTCTTATTTCACACTCCTTTTTCTCATAAATGAACCATCACTTCAATAAATCATTATGAAAACAGAGACTAACACAAACCCTGAAAGGTTGAAAGATTTATGTAACACATTTATGTTTTCCATTTTCTCATTCTGGTACTCCACTGCTAAAGCTAAGCTAATAAAAGCTGCTATTAATATTTCTTGTTGCCTAGCAACCGCAGAGAGGGAGTAATAGCTTTAGCTAGAAAAATAGATGACCGATAAGGAAAAATTCAATTCTTTTATTATCTCAAGGGAAAATGGGCTTTTACTGGAACATTATGATGTACGAGTGCAAAGTTGAATACAAAGGATATTTTTTCAGTTGTTTTTCTATTTTTAATGAACGTTATTTTACCTTCACAAACTTGTTTAAGGCGTTTGCCCCACCTACTCCTGAGCTTAATTTAGCTACACCCACACACACTGCTGGCTCTGATGTCTGTTGGCATTTCATTTGAAAGCCCCTTCCCTCCATGCCCCCCCCCCCCCCCC
>JAOWBP010004554.1:2035634-2063172 GCA_028571105.1 Tragopan temminckii | reverse complement strand
ACTGTCCCCTGCTGCCATGGATCATAGAGTCATGGAATCAGAGAATTATAGTCACAGTATCACAGAATCATGGATTGGCTTGGGTAGGAAGGGACCTCAGACATTACAGAACCACAGAATGACAGAATGGTTGGGTTGGAAGGGACCTTAAAGATCATGGAACCACAGAATGACAGAATGGTTGGGTTGGAAGGGACCTTAAAGCCCACCCAGTCCTAACCTCTGTTGTGTCTTCCACCAGGTGCTCAGGGCCTAACCAGGCATGGCATACATGGTGAGACAGAACGGCATTAAAACACTGGGTGGAAAGATGAGCCCAAGGGAACCCCTGTGAGTTGAAAACCAGAGCCTTGTAATCAAACATGCTGTAGGGCTGTACCATCCTAACAAGAGTGGTGAGGAGCATTAAGTGGGCTGAGCTGAGCCGCAGAGTTAGGGCAGGCAGTGACGGTGTGAAATATCAGCTATGTATGCACCAGCCAGCTCAGCTGCTCATTGGGTGCCGACAAAGAGATTGCACATGGGATGTGATAGAGGTGTCCTACATAAAGCAGCCCACGAGGAGTGCTGCTGGGATGCTTCTGGCTTAACTCACCAAGGGCCAGCAGGATGTCCTTTCTGCAGGAGGGATGGCAGCTTGTTCAGGTGTGACATGGTGAAAATCCCCGTGCTATGTGGACTCTCCAATAGGAGAACCATGTGAAAGTCAGGCAAATTGGCTAAAGGACAACGGAGCAATGCAAAGGGCAAGAAGGAGCAGAGTGGTGCAAGGGGTTATTTAATAAAGCTGCTGGGAGCCTGGTGTACGAACAAGACAGACTGAGGTTCTGAAGCTGCCTGCCCTGAGGAGGTAGGTTGTTGTCAGCAGGGTCAAAAGGGGCTGACACAGATTAATGGGCAACGAGACACACGGGAGGAATAAGAGTTACCTGCCAGGCTTAAAGAGCCAAGTAATGGGCAGGTGCTTTCCTGGTGAGAGCTCCGTAAAGCTGGAGATGCTGCACGAAATGCCCCGAGCATAGAATTTGCAACCTGATCTCTGGTGTTAAATAAAACACAACAAAACAGAAAGGGAGTAAGCAATCCTCTCCCTCCCTCCACTCTCACAGTCATCATCAGAAGCCTCGTTAAGCTTGCAGACTGCCACGGAGCTCCTTACAACCCCTCAGGGTCCTGCAGCGGACGGCTGTGGGCATCCTCTGCCAACAGGAAAGTCCCCCACAGCCCTGCCCTTCCCTCACACCGATGTAAAATGGCATCCCGTGTACTGGCAGATTCATCCTGATGCTTCATCCCCCCTCGGTGCTTCCTCTTCCTCCCCACACAGGCTGAGTGGTGACGCAGCCCACCCTCCAGCCCCAGCCCCTCCATGCAGCTGGCAGGGCTCTGACAGTAAAAAATGATCCTCAGCGTGCTGCAGAAGTTCATAACGTTCCGGCGTTGATAGGAATTGAGAGCAAAAGAAATAAAATCAATAAAATATTCAAAGCTTTCACATTATAAGCTCGAGTAAAACTTTTTACCAAATGTTTACTGTATAATAAATTCTATTAAAAAGCCCGAGCTTGCATGGGGAAGAGGGGTGGAACGTTGTCACTTTAATTGCAATGGCATAAATATTTGATATTCAGTAAATTAGATCTGTAGCTCTGAAAACATTCTTGCAAATGGATTTTTACCTGTAGCACAGTGCCATTAGCAGGAGAAAGTCAACACAGCCCCGGGGCCTGTAATTAACTCAACCCAAGCAGAACTAAACATTTTTGACAGTTTTCCTGGTCTGGAATTAACTGTCATAGCAGAGAATGAAAGGAAGTGCATTGTCACATTATGTTTACGTAAAGTCTGTAAAATGCTGCGTTTTGTGTTTTTGTTTTGCTAGGGCTGGGTTTCATGCCCCATTATTTTGTTCATCATTAGAGACAAGCTTAAAAACAACTAATGATGTATTTTATATCCTCAGACTACTCGCGAAGCCTTCTGAAATAAAGGGGAAGACATTAGCTGTAATTCAATTTTTTTCTCTATAATGAAGCGTGGTACACTGTGTACTGGTATAAATCACAATGCTGTGACATTTGAAGACATTAGAAACTCTGGTTTTCCTATCTGATTCAAGGTTCTCTGGTAATAAGCAGCTGTCTAGCCCACGTCTGCCTGTTTTATTGGGGCTGGGGGAAGGCATTCTGGATGCGTTTTTCTCCTCCTTTCTTTTTTTTCTTCCTTTTCTTCTCTTTCTGTTTCTTTTTCTTCTTTTTTCTCTTCTTTCTTTTTCTTTTTCTTCTTTGTTTTCCCTTTTTCTTTTCTTTCTTTCTTTCTTTCTTTCTTTCTTTTTCTTTCTTTCTTTCTTTCTTTTTTTTTTTTGTATGTGTGTATTTACAGAAATAACTGTCACTTTACTGAAATGCAAACCCTGGAGGGCAAATCTCCTTAATGCTTCCCTGAAAGCTACTTATTGTCCAGCAGCTCAGAGAAAATCTGTACAGCAGTAATTGAAGGGATGCGTTGAGCTTTCTGACATTTTGTCCTAGAAATTATCTTACCTGGAAAAGAAAGGGGTATTTAGCAAGAGAGCTCCCGTACAATTTAGGAATGCAAGGATACTCATAAACAAGCAGATTAAAATAGATGTGGCTTGCTGCATCGATGGTAATAACTTGGGCAAATGTGATAGCTCACATTAAAGGGAGAAACCAACCTGTTTGGATGGCGAATGCATGCCTTGTGCTGAGAGCGGGGATTGTGTTATAATCTTGTCTCTTTGCTGACATACCGAGAAGACAAGCAAAGAAGGAAACAAAAACGTCAAGACATTTTTTTTTCCCCCTAAAGATTGTCAGATAGAGAGAAAGAGAAGGATGAAGGCAGAATTAACTCTGCTCTGAGGGTCTCTGTGCTGCTCCACCCGACGGAAAGCTTTTATTTTGAATTTCTGCATATCGCAGGGAAAGAAGAGAAACCCCTCTTTTCCCAAGATACATCATGCAAGAAATGACCTCAGCGAGATGTAATTTTTATTTGGCAGTCCACTTCAGCATAGAAGTCCCTCTTGTTTTCCTACCCCGGTGCCAGTCGCAGAGGGGATTTTAATGGTCTCTAATCAGCCCGCGGTTGCCTGCTCGTTTCGGTCTCCTATTATGGCAGTTTCCACGTCTTCATCCATAGCCACAAACACTTATTTGACGAGCATGCAACATTTTCATTAAGAGGGAGAGAAAAAGGAAGAAAGGCAGGAAAGCAGCCTCAGGAAGAGGGGGATCTGTGCAAAACCCCTTCTGCCGGGAGCTCTCTAATCACAACAGGAAAGGGATCCTGGTGCTGGGGAATAAACAAGCGCCAGCAGATTAGAGTTTAACTGCTCTTGACAATCAGAGGCTCAGTTACAAGTGATTCGGGTTAGAAATTGCAGTCTCTGCCATGGGGAATATTTAATTATTATTTTTTTAATTTGTATCTACATAGCGGCCAGGCGGGTCCTGGGTATGCAATGAAGCCCAATGGGGCTTTGCAGATGCCCAGGGGTGCACAGCTCCTGACAGGGCCCTGCTTGTGGCCAGCAGGGCTTGCTGCTGCTGCAGAGCTGCTCATGGGGCTAAGCAAATTACAGAGCACTGGATCTTCACTAAATTAATTAGCTCAATTAGGCTGAGAGGGAGAGAGAGGCGTGTGTGTGTATTATTTCTCACTCTCCTTCTCTGATTGCTTACGTGCTCCCAGGCCCTGAGGTGGGTGAACAGCAAGCACCAGTGCATCGTTCTTCCAGTGTCACCTGCCAGGCATGGCCACTCACCATCCCAGCCACCATGGATCATAGACTCATAGAGTCATAGAGTTATGGAATCATGGAATCATAGGGTCATAGGGTCATACAGTCATAGAATAATAGAATCATAGAATGATTTGAGTTGGAAGGGACCTTTAAGATCATAGAGTCGTGGAATTTCTGATTGACTTGAATTGGAAAGGACCTTAAAGGTCATAGAACATAGAATGACAGAATGATGTCTTACGCAAAAGGTACACCAAACAGTACTTACAGAGGAATAGACCATTTCTTTCTTAACATTACATTTCTCAAATATAAGTACATATATGCATGTTGGCAAGAATTACCATTCTGGAAAAAATGAATGTTCAAGGAACATTTAGCTGTTGTGTTGAGGGACGTGGTTTACAGAGAGCTATTGGTGATAGGTGAATGGTTGGACTGGATGATCTTGTAGGTCTTTCCAACTTTGGTGATTCTGTGATTCTATGATTGAGTTGAAAGGGACCTTAAAGCCCATCCAGTTCCAATCCTTTGCCATGGTTTCTACCACCAGGACAGTGCTCAGGATCCACCTTAGGGCAGCACCAATGCCCCCAGCCTCTTCCTACCTCCATAGGGCTGACCACAACAGAAAGATGCCCTGACACACCAAAAGCTCTCTTTTCTCATCATCGTGTGCAATAAAGGATTCAGCACGTGGAGAACAAACCAAGTTCTGATTTATTAGTAGCAGCTAAACAGTAAAAGACAGCACAAGGTCCATCAATACTGCTTAGCAGTGAAACCTGGTGTAATCCGCCGCATGGCAAAATAATCAAGAATGTCACTTTTCATAGGGTTCATCAGAAACAATAAGACATTTCACAAACAATCTTAGCCCAGCATTAATGACAAAGAGACCTGAGTGCAATTACTAAAGAAAACAATTATATGTCAGCAAATATATTCATCTTCATTTGATTTAAGCACCCACCTCCCATGGCTATAAAAGGCACCTGAATGCTAACTCAATTTGCAGGTCGGATACCCTTGCCAGCACAGATCTGCTTGCAGCAGGGTGGTGTGAAGGGAGGTGAGGGATAGGGCAGACAGAAGGATGGAGGGATGGTGGGGGTGGATGTCCTCAGCACAAGGCCTGACCATGTGGGGAGTTTACACAGGACCCCCTATGAGTCCCAGTGCCAGGTGCACACCTGAGATGGGCTGAGCTGAGGGCTGACAATCCTCTCACTCTGAACTCAAACTATTGCAAACAGGTTGGGAAAAAAAAGGAAAGTAGGACCAGAAGGGAAAAAAATGGGTGTTTTTATTCTTTGTGCGACTATGACTTTGAGTCCCACGCTGTCAGTTTGATTGTTTTACTGGTTTTGGACACGTATCCCTTCCTAGCAATTGGCTCTACCTCACCATGACACGATGCTCAGGTTTTTCCAGCCGCTACAATCAGGTGCATGCTAACACCTCTTCCTGCTTCTCCCAACCCCATCCCCCCGACATGCCCCAGCACAACATTACCTCTCTGAATGCAGAGAGAACTGAAGAGAGCCTCACAGAACATGTGAATCACAAGGAAGTGGTTTCCCTAGTGACAGTAACCACATGAAAGTGCTCACATTTACTCTCACGGGACCTTTTAGCACTTTGGATTGTGGGGAGAGCAAGAAAGCTGGTAAAAAGATGCTGTGGTTGGCAAAGGAATGAGCTAACCCTGCAAAGCTAAGGGGTATGGGCAACCCGTGAGAAGCTGCCAGCTCCTGGGGATTTTCATGAGCTTCATCCATACCACGTTGAGCTGCGCAGCTGCTCTCGAGACCCTTCTCCAAATGCCAATGCACTTCATACGTCCAACTCGTGCAGTCATCTGTCCCTGCAGCACCATAGGGATGGGGATGCTGGGGGCGATGGCAGTGCTGGGGACACTGGGTTTGCACATGCTGGAGGCCAGCATGGACCCCTCGTGGGAAGAGAACAGCAGTAGGCAGGGGCAGATGGCATGGGTGAGTAGGCAATTATCAATGTCTTTGACTCACACTCAGGAGCTTTTCCTCCTCTCTCTGAAACGTCTTTAACTTTTCAAAACACCTCTGAAAGCAAAGCTGGGAGACCCCAGACAAGTGGTGCCCACGGGACAGAGACCACGAAGGAGAAGGTGCCCTCTGCCTTTCCCTGCTGTGTGGCCACCCTGGGCACATTAGCTTAATAACGAGCTTTTTAGCAGATCTCAGTGAACAAGAAGCAATTTATTTGTCGTCATGGCGACAAAGAAGGCCTTCTGGAAAAGAGCATTGAATGAAGAGAAGAAGGTTTATTGTGTAGGGCAATGAGGCATTCACTTGGAACATTAACACTGCACAAAGCCAGCCATACAAGAGGTCCTGCTAACTTTTGGATACATGGCTGGGTGGATGCGTTTTGGGTCCTGGCTTTCACCGCAGAAGCCAAGAGAAGACTTGCACTTGGTGTTTTGCACATTGTTTGACATCCATCGCTGTTCCTAGATCACTCTGGGGAGAAGACAAATGTTCCTTGTTGGCTGCTGGCTGAGCCTCACTGGTTGTGCTTCTGGTGGGTATTTCCAGGGACTGAGTTGTGAGATGCAACTGCCAACTGAACGAGCCCAAATAAGCCAAGAGCATGCATCTCAAAGTGTACTTTGTTCATTTATTTTGACAACTCTGGTGTTTCTTTAATTATTTATAACACTTCATACTGTACTGGAGTAGATTTTTGTAAAAATAATGAAGCCTTAGTAGTATAGCATCTACAATCAGATCTGCAGGGGAAGGGGGAGATAGGCAGTCGCTCTCTGATGTGAGCAGAAAGTGAAATGTAGGTTGGAAGCAATTCACTAACAACAGTTTTAAAAGTAGACCCAGCACTGTGGGGGTTAAAGGGAGACTTTTCTGGACTGACTTCTTGGACTTTTTGTAGAGCGGCTTCCTTCAGGAACTGGTGATGCAATGAAATCTTGATTTTGCCCATTGAGTGTTCATTTTTAGAAAGCTATCAATGGGAAATTAAGGTAGAGGAGGAAGGCTGAATATATTTGAGTAAGGTGCACACTTCAGTTAGTGAGAACATTTTACTTTAAACATTCCAGGCCAGGCTGGACAGGGCTCTGAGTACCTGATGGAGCTGTGGGTGTCCCTGTTCATTGCAGGGGAGTTGGACCAAGTGGTCTTTAGAAGTTCCTTCCAACTCAAACAATTCTATGGCTCTACAATGATCCTGCACGGAGCCCAGAATACCAGTAAGACACACCTTGGAATACCTGATTTTGCCACATAGCCTGATTTTCCTCCCAACTCAAGGCACAAGAATACACTGCAATGTCTGAATTGCCATGGAAGGTGCTGCAAGATGGATCCAGCTGGCTGTTAGCTGCCTCTGCCACTTGCCAACATTGGCAAAGGAGCCCTGACTGATGGAAAATCCATCTTTTCCACCCCAGTTCCTGGGGTTGCCTCTTTCCCAAGGGATACAGAGCTCTGTGGGTTTCTCCTCCTTGCAACACACTCCACAAACTGAAAAGAAAAGCTCTCTCTAGCAGGCACATGCTGAAAGAATGCAAAACCACAAAGAATTTATATATTTAACACACCCGAGGAATATAATTATTCTTTTTAATCAAGTCTATTCAAACCATTTATTACTTTATTCTTCCATTTCAATAGCAGAATGATTAAGATGGAATCTAAAAGGAATTCTTCACAACAATAATAATGTCTCTTATCGCAAGAGGCAGTCTCTGCTCTGTCCTGCAAATTCACAGCATTTAAATATTCAATATATTCAATATATCAAAAACCTCCATTTCACTCCTATATATCAGAGGATATGAGGAAGATCCAGAAAGGGTCCCATTACAGCCTACAAACAAATTCAAAAAAAAAGCAGAAGGGAAAAACTCCAGCATACATAACGAGCTGCAAAGGCAGCTCCTGCTGGAGCAGTCTGGCTTTACAGCAGAGCAGGCCTGGGGGCTGAGGGCATTATCATTTTGAAAACTCATTTATTTCAGTGCATATTAGGCATTATATAAGAGCCAGGCTATTCTATTTCTTTTTTTTTTAATTCACGATCTGTTGTCATCTTGTTTTTCAGTGCCATACATTGGTAGGAACAGAACTTCATCTGTACTCTGTCTGGGACGCATTTTTCAAGATTTCAGAACAGATAATAGAATAATAAATAGGTGGAAACATAGTGAGCTAAGAATAAAACCTGTATCTTCCCCAGCAGAGGGGAGATTTCAGCAGCAGAGCTGTGGACACTGTAGTACAGCACAATTATGTCCAGTTGTGTGCTGAGAGGGGTCATGGGCAGGTCTGGCTGAGGTATCCCAACCCTTTTGGGACTGATCTCACGACACAAGCCATGTTCATTTTCTATTTTCACATTTCTAGTATGCTTATCTGTCAAAATACAGGTCTTTTGGCCAAAGAAAAGGCACAGTGGTTGTATTTTCTAGGCTAGCTTTCCCTTCTGCTTTTGACTCAGGCAGTGAGAAGAGGTTTGGGATGCCATGAGTTGTGTCTTGTCTAATTCTAAAAGTGGTTGTTTTGTGGCTTCAGTAACAACTTTTTATGTTAAATTACTTCACCAGCAGTTGACATAGGCGTGAAAATTACTGAGTAAACAATTGTTGAGGCTGAGCCAGGATATAAGCTCCCCTCAGCAGGCTGCACCATCAGCACAAGGAGCCCAAGGTGTGGGCTGGCAGCTTGACTCCCGCCCAGGCTGCAGAGGCAGTGTGAAGAAGGCTGAGCCCAAACCCTTTGCCACCATGTGAGTGTGCTCAGTCATAGAATCATAGAATCCTTAAGGTTGGAAATGAGCTCTAGGATCATCTGATCCAACCCCAACCCACCCTGCCATGCTCACTGACCACATCTCTTAATGCCACATCTCCACGGTTCTTGAACACCTCCAGGGATGGTGACTGCACCATACCCCCAGGCAGCTGTGCCACTGCATCACTGCTCTTTCTGAGAAGAAATGTTTCCTAATATCCAACCTGACCCTCCTCAAGCATGCAAGCAACTGCTGATTCAACTCAGTTCCTTGTAATGTGTGAGTAAAGACCACAGCCACTACAGCACCCCCTCACTAAAGACCCAGAAAAGAAAACATTACAATTCGTAAAGCAATATGTGAAATTGGAGGTTTATCCACTGATTCCTGTCCGACTAACCTTTATTTGCTTTTAGCTGGAAGGAAGAGTAAGAAGTCAGCCTGTTCACACAGAGAAGAAACCTTTGGGTTGCAATAGGTGGTGCAGCATTTCCTCGGGACAGCGAGATTTGTGCAAAGAGAAGGGTTTGTGGAGTGACTGCTGGGAGCAGAGAGACCCCTGAACTGGGATGCCTTCCTGAGGTTCAGGTAGTGTGAGCAATATCAAAACAAATCGGATGTATCTAGTCTAACCTGCCGAGCACACCGCCTTATTTTGTGCAGACACTGCAACGCTACAGCCTGAGATAGGAGCACCTCTGGTGACCCTCAGCCTCCTGAAGCACCCATGAATAAATCAATCAGTTTGGGTTAATGGGCAAACAGTGAGACCATGCGTTCCACCTGGGTGAGCAGAACTTTTGCCGAAACGAGAAATCAAACATTTCTTCAGCAGTCTTTGCCAGGCTCCTTCCCTTCCCGTTATCATTATCTGTATTGATTTTGAACGTGGTGCTCAAGGTTAAACAAACTGCCTCCACCGTTCAGCCTGGCTGGTGTAGGAATGAAGGAGGCAGGGCTGCAGAGCGGCTCTGGGAGGTGGAGGTGCCCAGGTTGCACACTGAGGTCCTGTGCTGAGAGATTACGTGCCTTCACTCAGCCCTTCTATCCCCTCTCTGTCAGCAGCTGTTGGCCATGAAGCCAGAGCCCTTCCAATCTTTTGAACAGCTTTTGGCTCAGAATTCTGCCTCAGAAAACCACCCTGAAGCCCCAGACCTCTGCTGATTTTTTTTTTACCATGTTCGCCTGCAGAGCTTCTCTGCAAGACAACAGGAAGCAGAATTTTCTTTCAACATGATTTAGAAGAGATGAGTGAGTATCAGTCCTGCGGTCGTGTCCTAGCTTCTACCTAGCTAGAGCCAGGAGGTTTCTACCATGGTTCCAGAGCAAAAATGCTATCACATCTCACATGTCCTCACATTGTCAGACCACTCCATTACCTTAGAAGACGGCAGAAGACGAGCAGGTGGTCCTCATGAAGAGTGTCACTTCTTTGCATGCAATTCAGACTTCTTTCTTCACCAGGACCAGTGGGAAGGGGAAAAACAAAGTGAGAACAGTGCTCAAGAATGGAAAGAAAGGGGTTGGGAAGCAGATCAAGCAGGGAAGAGAGAGATGAAGGCATGGGAAAGAGCCATGTGGGAAAATATGGGTAGGAGGGAAGACACAGTCATCTCAGAAGGAAGAAACAAGGCACTGGTGGGATGTAAGGAGGCAAGAGCACTCTCCTTCCATGTTCAGAGGGAGACCAGCACCAGTGGTGCTCTGAACTTGGGAGAGCATTGGGGTGCCTCTGTAGCAAAGGGAAAGATGTCATCAAAGCTGACCAATCTGCAGCCCTTCGTGTGAATTTCAGCCCCTTTTAGACTCTGATTTTTCTCTTCTTTCGAAGAACAGTGACTGCAGTGACTGCAGTTCTCAGTGATGGCTGCTGTGGTCAGGCTGGTGAGATGGCCCCTTGCCCGGCAGCAAGGCAAGGAAGCCAGGGCTCTGTCCACCCCTGGCTTAAAGGATGCAGAGGATTAGTTTGATTTTTAAGCTATGATCCTTAAAAGGGAAAAGAAAGAGGAAAGAAACTGGATGGAGCAGGTCTGGGAAGAGAGAAGGACCAACCTCTGCTCCTTACTGCACCGGAAATCTGGAGCAGTTACAAGCAGTGGATGGGGTCACTACCAGCCCTTTGTTCTGCACTCACATCTGAGGATATTTACCAGCAAGCTGTATGCCACTATGGTGGAAAATAGATGCATTTTTTTATTCTGACTCTCAGGAAACAGGAGGGATGTGTGTGTGTAGGAGGGAGCTGCAAGAGGAGCAGGGGCTCCCAGGAGCAGTGTGCCCACACTTGGAAAGGGTCTGGTTCTCTCTGCTGGGCATGCAATGAGGAATAAAAAGGGCTGAAACACCTCTTGCTTCTCCTGGCATCAACAGGAGCTCTGGACATACGACACTTCTGAACCTTGAGCCTAGAAGTAGTGCCAGAAATGGTCTCATAGCACCTTGCATGGTGAAAAGACCAAACTTGGGCTCTGAAAGGAGCACAGAATCCACACACATCCCAAGCGCTTGCCCATCTGCATGCTGAAAGCTCTATTGTTATTAATGATCACAATCATCATTCAACCTATTACTATTATTACTGTTCCTGTGAAAAAAAGGTGAAATAAAGAACCCCCAGACCTGGGTGTAGGGATGAAATTTTCTTTCGGCCTCCATCAAACATTTCCAAGTAATTATACCAAGAGGAGAGTTGAAAAGGAGCTGCGCACAATTGTCATAAAATGTAATTAATTTTGAGTAATTCACAATGGAGAAAAAGTGTTGTAGAGAGTAAATTGGACGGGAGACTCAGTGCTGGGAGATGGGGCTGTGAAAGGCTGCTGACTAATACAGCACTGACCTGAAAGCAAATCCTTACATTCATGCTGGACCAGCTGTTTCCATGACAACAGTTGTTATTAGTAACTGAAAATGTATTGCTGTTACGAGTGGCAGCATATTTTTTTTCAGTTGAATTCAAGAGCAGCTGGGTACTTTACTCATGAAGATAAAGTGCTCAGATCGCTCCAACACTAATGTTATGTGCTGCACCTCTCATAATACAAGCCTTACACTTACACATGATACAAAGAGATGTGTGGATTGCTTTAGGGAAAAGACCTCAGAAGGCATAGCGTAAATGGCAACTTGCATCAAAGAAATCAACAGAAAATAACCATGGTCATCACCATGCTTTAAATTAACTCTTTAGTGAAGTTTCCTGGGGGTGCAGGCTGCCTGCAGTGCTCCTGACACAGGTAAATCCCATTAGGAGCTTGACAGCTAGCCTGATATCCCTATGTGCAGTGCATGATGTTCTTATGTGCAGAGCCTGATATCCCTATGTGCAATGCCTGATGCTCCCATGTGCAATGCCTGACGTCCCCATGTGCAGTTCCTGAGGAGCACTGCAGACATCTTACACTTAAATTAAACTTCTTCCTATGCATCACCTCCTCTTGTTTCTGTCTTGAGAGCAGCAGTTTTGATCACCTCAGAAGCCAGCTTGCAGGGTTCACACCTGGACAACAGCACTTACTTCAGTGGCATCCCCCTGGTTTTCACTGATGAGGAGCGAGACCACACATTGAATCAGAGAAACATAGAATCATAGAATCATTAAGGTTGGAAAAGATCTCTAAAAACATCTAGTCCAACCTTCTGCCTACCACCAATATTGCCCACTAAACCACGTCCCTACGTACCACAACAGTTCTTGAACACCTCCAGGGATGGTGATCCCACCACCTCCCTGGGCAGCTGTGCCAGTGCATCACATCTCTTTCTAAGAAGTTTTTCCTAACATCCAACCTGAACCTCCCAGAGGTTCCCAGAGCTTGCGGCCACCTTCCCAATGAGGTGCTCATGTCAACCACCTTGGCCTCCCTCCAATGACCACTCCTCCAACCACCACTCTCAATGGCAGCCAACACATAACAACACTGGTGTACGTTCTGCCAGCTTCAAGCACAGATGTTGTGCTGGCAAATTCATTTCAGATGTTCCCCTTTGGGTCCCTTGGAGACATTGTAAATCTTTACACCAGTGTAAATGGGAAGGGAAAGCCCAGAAAAAAGATGGATTGTCAAAGTTGCTCATGTATGCAGAATTCCGTACGTGGTATGAATGAGCCTGGGAACAGCAATAATGCAATCAGGAAGAAAATAAGTTACAATCCATAATCAAAAAATGTTGCAAATTACATCCTTAATAGATTACATTTATAATCTACTTGAAAGAGATCTTTAGGCACTTAATTGACATATTCCAAGATAGCTATAACATATTGGCTAGTTAGATACCAATTGACATACTTATTAAATATCAATTAGCGCATTCCATAATTTGGTACCTAATTAGCTTGCTATAGCTATTCTATCAAATGCCAATTAGATGCTTGAAATTTCTTACAAGTTGGCTGTACTAAGATAATAATTAAGAATGCATTGCTTAAGTCATTTTTAGTTAATTACATGGCAAACTAATTTTGGCTACACACATTAGACCTTTCAATAAATCCCTCTTTATCAATCAATTGGTATCTAATGAACTCATTATTCTTTTGCCGTGCCTGAATGAAGGGCTGCTTTGCCATTCTCTGAGTGGTTGCGTGTTGATGCATGGCAGCATGAAGACGGGCTCAGCGTGTCCCATCTCTAGGGATGGGATGGGGCTCTCCTGTAGGGATGGGAAATGCCCCGTTCTCATCCCACAGAGCAGTTCCTCTCCCTCTGTCGATAGATGCAGGATGCCTGTGGGATTTGGGGATGGAGTGGCTGTGCAGAGGGCACTGTGATTCCCCTTGTCCTGGAGAAGAAAGGGTCTGGAGCTGCTGTGTGAATTGGGCTGTGAGAGGCTGGAGAAGGCTGCAGGTGGTGGGGGTCCTTCAGGCAGAGTGGAAGGATATGGCACCATGAACTTGCACGGATCCAACACAGTGACATGTCTTCTTGAGATTTTTATGTCCCCTCCAGCAAAGAGCACCACTCAGAAAATAAAAATAGCATGTTGTATTAACATCTTCCCTCTTTTCCCCGGCAGCTATGAGTCAGCTGCCTGATGAGGCTGTTGCCATATGCGAGGGAATCTTTTATGTCGGAGGAATTTATTGCACAAAGACTGGCAAGTTTTGTGTGTCTTTCTGGATGTGATGACCCCCTGGTTGCTCCATTCTTTGCTGGAGGGAACTATGCAGTGCCTGCAGCATTCCTAGGTCACCCTGTGCTTAGGTGGGCAGTTGTAGGTCCTGCTATCTAAAGCATCACCGTGGCCCTTGAAGACCTCTGTGGAGCTGCTGCCTCTGGGTGGCAGCCTGGAAACTTGGCTATAAACTGCAGTGAGTATGAAGACCTATGGGGTAAATTGCAACTCTCATCACATCTAGGTATTGCAAGGGGAGACTGCACATAACCTGAGAAGATGTGCAGGAGATATAGCCCATGGCCCTGCTCTGTCATCTGCTGTCCGACTCTGCTTGTTGGACCCTCTCTTTCTCTCTCCTCTTTGAGGTTTTAGTCCCCAGAATTCTTCCTATTCTTCTCAATTACTTCAACAAGTATAATGAAGAACATGCCCAAAATACCCATCTTTCCTCTTTTCTTGTTTTTGTGTGTCTGATGTGCACATGCTTAATTTAACAAAGTGTTTTCAACGAAGCAGAGAGGGATTTTTCAAAACGATATGGGAATTCTGAGTTTCCTTTGGGCACTCAGTGAGTGCACTGCTCTCTGCTCACACTACAGGGCAGAGAGGCTGAAGATCAGCAGAATCTCTAGGAAATCCTGCTGGAGTTTGCCCTGCCTTGAAGAGTGCTCCTGGAGATGGCATACAGTAGGGACAGATACGCATGAGCCCAGAGTGAATGGGATGAGTCTTTTGGAGCACAAGTCTTATGGGGAATGGCTGAGGGAATTGGATGGTTCAGTGTGGAGAAGAGGAGGCTCAAGGGAGACCTTATTGCTCTGTACAACTGCCTGAATGGAGGTTGTGGTGAGGTGGGGATTGGCCTCTGCTCCCAGGTAACTGTGATAGGATGAGAACTTATGGCTGTGAGTTGCACCCAGAGAGGCTCAGGTTGAATACTAGGAAACATTTCTTCTTCAAAAGAGCAGTGACGCAGTGGCACAGCTGCCCAGGGAGGTGGTGCAGCCACCGTCCTTGGAGGTGTTATGAAATGTGGAGATGTGGCACTGAGGGACGTGGTCAGTGGGCATGGTGGTACGGGTTGGGGTGGGACTGGGTGATCTTAGAGCTCTTTTCCAACCTTTATGTTTCTGTGATTCCTCAGCATTAAATACATTCAGACTTTTGTTCCAGCAGTACAAGCATTTGGGCTTTTCTAGCTGAGCCTGATGGCCTGAACACATCCTGGCTTGTTGCAGTCTTGAGGAAGTTAGTGATGCTGTGTCCCAGGTTCTCCATGGAGCTGACGAGACAGCCCGAAGCCCATCACTCCCAGGAGACTCGTGGGATTATTTCTTAGGATTTTTTGGTGGTGTAAAACCATCCAAAAGCTACATCTGTTACACGCACATATGTACAATCCATAGATACGTCTATGGATTCAATCATAGACAATCCACAGATGTGTCTAAAACACAAATACATGTATGTGCCCTCATGAGAGTTACACCATATGTGTCCTGAGAGCTTGCAGCCTTTTGCTGTCCTCCATACTCAACCCCCATCTGAACAGAGCTTTTGGGGAGAGGCAGTTCTCATCCCCCTCTCATCCAGGCATGGAAGTGTGGGGTTGTGCACTCATGCTAACATGATGAAGAAGAGCAATGCACTGTGTGGAGCCTGACAGCTATTTTTTTTTACATCAGGCAAAACCAGAAGCTCAAATAGATGCCATTGTGGTGACAGAATGAAAGGGCTGCACATTTTTTTTCTTCATTTTGACATAATGAAAAAAAAAAGCTCTTGACAAAATCCATTCTGCCCTTTGAATGAAGTTATTTGTTTGACTAAATGCACTGACTCCATCAAAATTATTTATTGGACTTGCTTGTCATTGCAAGCAACTGGGATTCCTGCAGGGCTGGGGCAAGAGGTGAGTTGTGGATTAATCTCATCAACTGATAACAAGGCAAATCCAATCAAAATCTGCTTTTTACTTTAAAAAAGATGGGGGGAACCAATCACGGCACACCTAGCAAGCTCAGTCTAGGACTAGAGGCTCAGACTGGGCTATTTCCTTCTCAGGCATCCATGACACTCTCAATAAAAACTCATCACTGGGTACTTGTACAGCTATGGTTGTCATCACCATCTTTTCAGATGCTTCAGTAGATCAGGGCTCAGGAAAATAAGAGCTGATGTGCTGGAAGAAGGAATCCAGTTCCCTCCCTTGGGCTTAAAGAGATATAAAGAGGGGAGAAATCTCTATCAAAGACAAAGGAAAGGGAGAGAAAGGAAATAAGTAGCTTGAGAAAATGCAGTGGAACAGGAAAAGAAATTAAAAACCCGAGTGAAGAGGAATTTGTAAGAGAAAAGAGGGAGCTCAGAGTGAGGATGCCACAATCACCAAAGAGACTGGGGAAGGCCTCACAATGAGAAGTTAAAGTAAAGTACTGTAGGAGGAAAGAAAAGAGGAAGGGAAAGGACAGTAGGAGTGGGAGACACGCTGAAGTTATTGAGAAGTCCTGGTGTCCCTATCACATTCATGCAGGTGACACGACCTGGGACATCTGTGCAGAAGCCACATCAGTCCGTGCTCCTACTGTTTCCCCATGCGCTGGCATCCCCTTCCTCCCTGCATTCCCCCCTGTCCTCTGGATTTCAGCATCAGGATGGCTCTGCCACCTCCACGGGTGCCCTGAGTGAGGTGAACACGAGCCCAGAGATGAAGCGAGGGAGCACATTTTAGGCACATATTTCCAAAGCAGCAAGGTGTGAGAACCAAGAACAGCTGGCAGTGTGGGAGCTGAGGGCATTGGGATCATGTTCAACCAGAGGTAAGCAGCAATTGGTGGGTTCTGGGGCACTGAGGCCTCCGTTCTGCCCTCCCTCCTAAAAGCCCTTTGGAAGTCCATGGGGTGTCCCAGCCAGGAGGCTGACTGCTGAATGCACAAGTCCTGGGGTGTCCATCACATCTGACTGTCAGGTTGCTGTCTGCCAAGGGAGCTCACAAGCACTCAGCCCACAAGCACACTAAGAAGGAGAACTGCCAGTCTATAAAACCTTGGCAGGCAGTGGGTGACTCACGAGTGCATTAAGAGGATACTGAGATTTCCAGAACTGTTTCTGTGTATTAATCTAAACCTTGGCTGTGCGAGTTGAAATCCTCATTAAGACTGGGGTTTCTTTCTTGGTAGGAAGAAAACGGTTCAGGCCATGTTGTTCAGGGATGTCTGCTATTCTGAGAAGGTAGCAGCCCCTCCTCCATTCAGCAGAAATATTGTCAGAAACTGTGCTCTCTCCCCAGACTAACAGAAATGATTCTTCCATCAAGATACACCTGCATCTTCATTACTCTTCTTCTCTTTAGATAGCCTGGGGAAAGGAGGTGAGTTTTAAAACATATCTAGAAATATATCTAGAGCATCAACTAATAACATGCACCCGGTTTTAAAGAGCAGTTTTTTGGAGGTGCATGCATGGACTTTAGAGCATGGAGGAATTCAGAAACAGAGGGGCAGAATGCCACAGTTCAGGCTGAAAGCCATTTCTCTTGCTTCCCTGTCCTCATTCCCTACTGCCCAGCCTTGTAGAAAGGAACAGCAATAAAAACATAACATCTATTACTGGGAGCCTTCCAGGTTCTCATTGTGTGTTGTTTGTTAGCGCTGTGGAGCGGGGAATGACAGTGAACGAAAGCAGACAGTTATCATTTTCTTTCCTTTTGTTTCATTTCATAGATATATGCAGTGGCTTAAAGCATCACAGGAGCAGTGCTCACTCATGACCCCTTGTGTGGAGTGGAGACAGGAGGTCTGTAGTGTCCCACGACCTCCAGCTGCCCCTGTGGAAGGGAGGATCAGTGGCAAAATTGCTGGTTTGTGTTCCACTTGTCATCCACCAGTACCCCCAGGCCTTCTTCAGCAGGGCTGTGCTCTATCCTTACATCCCCCAGCTTGTAATGATAGTGGAGTTGCTACTATCCAGGTGTAGACCTTGCACTTGGATTTGTTGTACCTCATAAGGTCCACCTGAGCCCACTGCTCAGCCTGTCTCAGTCTCTCTGGATGGCATCCCATCCCTCAGGCATGTCAACTGTACCAGACAGCTTTGTGTCATCTGCAAACTGCTGATGAGTTTGCAAACTCAACCAGTGTCGTTGATGAAGATGTTAAAGAGCACTGGTTCCAGTGCAGACCCCTGAGGGACACCGCTTGTCACTAATGGACACTGAGCCATTGACCACCACTCTGAGTATGATGTTGCAACCAGTCCTTTGTCCATCAAAGAGTCCACCCATCAAAATTATTATTTGCTTCTGATCTTCCTGTGAAACTACCCTCCATCCCCTCACTGATGACTCAAGCAAAGACATTTAATTCCCCAGGCTTGTGAAGGTGTCCAAGGCTGAGCATGCTTAAATGGGAATGACCTCTAAGTGTTTGACATCTCCTGGTAGAAGGGATGCCTGAGATTACAAAGCTGTGATGCCCTCTGGAGCTGAGATGATAATTAATGTGACTAAGGTACCACTCACATGTGAGTGATGACTGTTCAACCACCATGCTGATGGCACCTCTTTCCTTGCCTATAAGACCTTTGGTTGGATTCCTTCTGGGCAGACATTTAAAATGAATCCCACTTTTAATAATGAACAAGATACTGGAGAGGACTGGCTGTCCCTGAGCAGAAGTCCCACTGGGGCCCTGATGATGATCCCACCAGCGCTCATGGTGCTCTATATAATAAAATGCAAGCGAAGAGTCCTTTCCACAGCATTTCTTCCTTATTCTGAGTAGTTTGCAGACACATAGCTTAGGGATTCATTAATTTAACACTTCTTTATTAGCCAAATGCAACCTGTCTATTGCCATGCAAGGCTCTCCTACATGGCTTTTATTGGAGAAGAAAGAAGCTGTGTGCCTGCCTCAAACACTATGAACACAGCCATCCAGCTGGGTTGATTTGTCTGAGTTCAACACAGAATCATAGAATGGCTGGGAATGGAAGGGACCTCAAAGATTATCCGGTTCCAACTCTCCTGTCATGATCAGGATTGCCAGCTTCTAGGTCAAGCACCGATCAGGTAGCTCAGGGTCCCTGAGGGACAGGTTTTTCCTGTCAAATTGCCTTGTGCTTCCTATGTAGAGCAGTTCCATAAGGGCATGAATAGCCAGAAAAGCCTGACCCAAACACAGGGATTTCGCAACGAAGAAGGCATTTTTCTGCAGTTTAGACATCTGAGTCCAAATTGCCAGGCTGCAACTCTTCCCTGTGCTCCTCCACAACTGCTGTCAGCCCTGGAGCTGCACACAGTCAGGCACCATTTTCTTTGAAACTGTGCCTGCTCCTGCTCAACTCTGCTCAGTTCTGAGGAAGCCCTGGTGATGCAGAACCCTGTGTTCCTCCACTATGGCCAGCTCTGTCCCACTGCTGCCAGCCCTGCAACACTCCCTTCGAGCATGGCTGGAGGACCAGGACAGTGTGGAGTCCTAGCAGCCATTAGACAGCCAAACACAAGCCAGTTGTCTTCCTTTTTCTTGGGCAAGATCCATTCTGGCAGACTACAGGAGGAAAGTGGGCTGGGTGAAGTGATTGTTCACCTAGGCCACCTCTCTGTTCATTGTGACTTTTCCATCTAACAAGCATAAAGTTTTACCCCAATTTATCTGAGTTCCTCACTGAGTTGGCCAGAGCTCAGTTGCTGTCAGTGGAAAATACTGACATCTGAAATACTGACTCTGAGGTTACGAAACCGAACAGCCAGCTGCTCATGTGCTGAATGGTGGCAAACAGCTCTCTCCACGTCTCACTCTTCCTCCTTGCTGCTTTCATGGTGCTTCTCAGCGGGGGTCTCGCACCTTCATTTTGGCGGATGGTGGAGGTGGGTGGCTGGGGCAGGCTGTGATGGGCTTCTTGGAGATGTTGCTTGAAATCAAAGATAGTGCATCACAGAGAGTGGGACCTTCCATTTACGTAAAGGGAAAAACAAAATCAGCCTGTTTTGCAGCTCTGCATTGAGGGGAACGGGAGAGTTCTTCTCCCCATCGGGGCTGCAGACCAGGCTCACACTGACTAAACCTGAGAGCAAAAAATGCAGAAAATCTGTGGAAATCACCAAGCAGAAAGAAACCACAAGAGGAAAACTGTGCAATTTTCATATTTAACTTTGGTGCAAGTAACCTGCGTTACGGGAAATATTCGCCATGGTGCTATTAATGAAACCCACCAAACAAATAGTGAGTGGCTAAATAGTTATTCTGCACATTAATAATCAGATAGAGCATAATATTTAATCTAATCACTTAGTCTGTAACGGGACTAGCTGTTCCTTTGCTTTTAATTACAACTTTCATTTTAAGCTATCTATCTGTACAAATTGGCGAGATTGATGAAGAACCCCCGAACACCATCCCTCTGCCTTGTGGCTCCACATGCTTTTGAACTGGAGATCTGTTTCATCTGGTAAAGAACTGGAGTTCCTTTGGACAAATATCTCAGCCTTCATTCCCTTCTAAATGAACGGACTGCAGGGAAATCGAAACCAGCTCACAGTGGGTGCACGGTGATGACTGCGGAGCATTGTCTGACTCTCAAAGGGCAGCAAAGAGGGTTTCAGCATTTGGCACTTGTCTGGGATGAGATGGACATTCCACTTGTTTCTCATTGATCAATTCTTTTTACCTGCACGCTTCTCGTGAGTGAGCCTAATGCTTCTGTTAGCGAGTGATCTCCAGTCTATGGCCAGGTGGCTGTGTAATGAGTGGGAAAGCCAAGGCATCATGTCTGTGAGAAGGATACAGGACTCTTGTTCAGGCTCAAAGACTCAATTAATATGTGTTGGTGCATTGCTCACTTTGGTTTTGTGTTTTGAAGGCTACTGAATGCAGATTTGGTTTCTGTGTTACAAAATAAGTTACTCTCTGTGATGATAAACAGCACTAAGAGAAGGATTCTTCCTAAGGCCATTCCACAATAAAGACGCAGATCTCCTCCACTCTATCAGGAAAACTCCATCCAAAGGAGTCATGAGTTATCCAGAACAATCTGAGTTTTATTCTCTCTATCTTTAGATAGAAATTGGAATTTGAAAGTCTCCACTTGCCTCTTCTGCATTTTCCTTGTATCTCATGGTGGAAACCAGGTAGCCTCATGCAAGAGCTCCTGCACAGTGTGGCACTGTCTCATATAGGGTTGCCATACCTAGCCCTGACTATGCAAGGAAGACAACCTTTAGTGGACCACAGTTGCTTATGGGAAAGGAGCATTGCAACAAATCAAGGCTAAAAATGAACAATATTGCCTTGAAACAAAGCAGAGCGAGATGCTGCATCTCCTAGTACAAGTGATGCTTTTTGCAGCGATGGGCAGATGGGAAGCTCTTTCCCTCCCAGCATCACTTCCATATATCTCCTGGACCCCTCTGCCCCTGAAATTATCTCCCCTCTCCTGTCCCTCTCTTTCAGAGCTGTGTGGGGACTCAGCCATCTCCCTGTGCCCCTTAGGGCTGTGCCTACAAGGCACACACACAGAGTCCCACGGCCGCCCTGTCCCTGCACCGTGGCCTGGCACTGTGGCTCTCTGCATTCAGGCAGCTCTGCTGTGTCTCTGTTTCATTTCTGAGCAAGGCAGCCCGTGTCTACGAGGAAATGAAAACCAGAAAGAGCAATTTCCAGTCCCAGCAGCCCCGTCCCACAGCCTCATCTCACCCAGCCCTTGTGGGAGGTGGGTGGCTGACTCAGCCCAGGCTGCTTCACTCTTGGTTAGGCTGGGGAACCTCCTGAGCCCCACGTGCTCACGCTGGGATGCTGTGCCCAAAGTACTGGTGTTGGGCTGCTCTCGGCATCACCGTGCTGTCCACTGTCCTGCACCACTCTGGCAGCTGCTGAGAGCCGCTGTACTGCAGCATCAGGAACCGTGGCATCAGATCTGCTCCTCCATAGGAGGGAGAAGACCCACTTTGAGCACAACGTGGATGTCATTCTCCAGCTGTTATTAGAAATCATTCTGGAGTTAATCAATAACCCAGGGCTTGTACATGGGGTGAGACAAGGAGCCTCCAGTGGCTGAAGGCAGAGGCATATTAACTCATATTGGACAGCACTGTCTGAGACAAAGAGTGTGAAATTGGCTATTGAGTGTGAAACACAGAAAGGAGGTTTTTTGATGCAGGTCATGAACTGGAGCAGAAAATCTGTATTTTTTTTTCCAGTTCTTTCCATAGTTTTCATTGTACTCACAAACACCACTCTTCCATTCTGCCCAGGAATAAGGGCACTGAGAGAGGCTGTCAAGCAGCCTGAGTTCACATCTGTTTTGGATCCTCAGGCCTTACTCTGCTCATGCAGAGTGAGTTGTGGCACATGGGAGAACCTGGACATTGCATGCAAAGAAGCAAGGAGCCTTGGGATGAACACAGCACTGTGTCAACTTACTCTGGTTTTTGTCACTGTTAGCTCAAAACAAGCAAAGACTGATCACCCAGCTCTTCATCTTTGGACAAGGAACCATTCCTGAAGTATGGTCAGGAGGTCTGTTCTATATGCACATTGACCTTTCCCATCAGTTCTGCCTATATACTTCTAGATACTGAAGTCCTATCTGAATGGGTGTCTACCTTCACTCATTAAAAAAAGATATTGGTTATAGACAGTCATGCTGTTTTAAATAGAACAGGATTTGGTCATCATTCTACTATAATACCCCCTTTACTAGAAGGTGCAGAAAAAGATAAGAGTCCATGAATGCTCATTGATTTTGCTGTAGCTAATCCAAACCGAATGAACTGAATTTCAGGTTCACAATGTTTGAGATTCTGACTTTTCAATCAGTTCTGCAATCTGCATGCTGACAAGACCACGCTCAACAGGCAGCTCCAGTGTTGCATAGGATCCTGAAAGCTCAATGGTGTGTGATGGGACAGCCATGCCTCTTTCCTGTAAGGCCCCTTAAAAAGGGAAGTCCATGGAGTCTTGAAAGGAAGGTAAGAGCAAGGACCAGATGAACATACAAGAAGTACAGTGCTCTGAAGGCTCACAAATTGAACTGTCAAAAATCAGTGAAAGGGGCAAAAACCAGTTTCACTTTGGAGTGTGCTGCTCTCATCTGATTGTGCAGTGGAACAAATGCAGCAAAATGGAACAAAAAGGTATTGCATTTCCCTGCAGCCTGGCAAGGTAAAGATTGATCAAGAGAGTTGCCTTGGGTTAACTTCCACTGCCATCACTTGTCTGTGCAAAATATTCCAAAGCCAGGGACATTTCTTCCCCCAAAGTAGTGGGGCAGCAGAGGAAAATGCACCTCTGAAGACAATAGAGTCTTGAAATTTCTTGTCTCCAAGGCTCTGAAATGTTTGCATGAGATTCTGTTCTCAAGCACATAAAAATGAGAAAATGTGAATGAGAGTAAAGACTGTGGAAAATAATAACACAGGACAGTTTCCCACACACATTCAAGAAAGGATCTCTGTTGCCTGCTGCATACAGAAAAGTCACCAGCCATGCACAGGTCCTGCCATGAAGCTGGAAAGTCTGTGTTATCATGAATGCCACTCCTGGAAGTACTCAAGGCCAGGCTGGATGGGGCTGTGAGCAACCCGGGCTAGAGGGAGGTGCCCCTGCCTATAGTGGGGAGGTTGGAACAAGGTGATCTTAAAGGTCCCTTCCAACCCAAACCATTCTATGATTCTATGATTCTATGATTCTCTGTGATCCCCATGACTACTCACACTCCACTCATCCCTGCTGCTATCACATCATTCCCAGCAAACCCAACTCCTCCATAGGCATGTGAGCATCATCTTCCAGCTGTGCTGCAAATCATAGAGATGAGTTGCCTGTGCTACGGCTGCTGGGTGCAAAATGCACGTAGAAGACAGCCAGTAAAATTGTCCTACTCTTTCCATTTCCTCACACACTTAAGTTCATTATCCCTGCATGCCTCTCCCTGAAGTTGTAAATTAGCAAGTTGCCAAGGAGAAAAACACTGTCCAAATCATCAGAAGGGATGTGCTCCAGACAGCCCTGCTATTACCATGTAGGGCGTTGTGTAGGACTTGGCTGCGTTGAAGCTTGATCTCAGTTGGATGATCCCAAGGTGTTCGTAGGCACCAGTGCCCTGGGATTTTCTGAAGTGCCTGTGCAGGTTTCCTGAGTGCTTAGGAAGGAACAGTTTCTCTAGATGAACATAATAGCAAGCAAATCTACAGGTCTGGATCAGGAGAACTTGGAAATCCAGTGTTAAAGGAGGCTGAAGTTTAACATGGCTGTGATGTCAATGCTTGAGAAGAGGTTTTATAGGATACAGCCAAGGGAAGGTGTTGGAGGGAGCTAGATGTGGACCCACAGTACCTCCCTACGTGCACACTGGAGCATCCAGGGAAGAAGTGGGAGACCTCCTTTCCTGTGCAGCACTTGAGCTTCTCAATGCTCAGAGGTAATAAAAAAAACTTTACCAACAACTCAATCCAGGAAACAGATTTGGCCTCATTTTGATAACGTTCCTTAACAGTCATCGTGTTATTGACAGAAGCTTTGAAAGAAAATAAAAGACTTGTAAATAGGGGAGAAAATAGTCTTAAAAGATAGGAAATGTATTTACTGAGTGGCTAAATCAACTGCATTAGAAGAGAAGGGGATTAAAGATGTTACTATGTTGGTGGGGCTTAAGTGGGAGAGAAAATCAACAATAATAGAAATGCCCAAATGAAAAACATGTCCTGTTGAGAGTTCCTGAGAGCTCTCCTGCAACAACAAACCTGGGACTTTTTATTTCTGGACCTATGGCAAGAAAAATGGATACATAAGAGCTGACTGCTTGAACAGGGCATGTAACTCAATACAGGGACACAACCCCAGCATATGGCAGAGTGCAGCTGCAGATAGGTCAGTCAAGTTATCTTCATAGCTTATACCTCTGAAGGATGGACTTAGAATGTCTTGAACCAGTAGAACAAGATGATTTGCAATTCACACAGGTAAATCAGCCTTTGCTTTTCAGTCTGTGCTGCAAAAGTATTTATTGCCCCATCTCCCTCAGCTGCTGGCATAGTTTTGCTGCATGGAGGCTGGCAGAACTTGCAGGCACAGAGCCCAACCCTGCTGTGCTTTCTGCAGAGACTGATGCAAACACAGCTGCTAACCCCAAAAGCTTCCCATCCTTCCCATGGATAGCTCTGATTTGAGCTCCCATCTCAAAGATGCGCATGGTTTCAAACAACTGCTTCTGCAGGGAGAATGTGCTGCAGCATCAGAGCTCCAGTAGCAAATGGGAAATAAAGCACAAATCAGCATCGGACCCCTGCTACTGACATTTATCATGAGCTGAACCTTGTGCTTTTGAAAAGTTCAACCCTGTAAGACTTTAGGGGACTCACTCCTGCCCAGGTTAGACTTTGATGAACTTAGCAAGCTGAGATTCAAGGCTTTCTCTTGCATTGTCTGTGTGCAGTGAGTGTTTCCTGCTGCTAGATGAGAAGCAGCCACTCTCAGCTCCTGCTGCTCCAGGAATTGGTGCCAAAGGCTCCTTCTGAGGTCTCCCCTGTTGCTGGTGGCCCCTCAGAAGGGTGTGTTGGGGTGCTCCAGGGAGGTGTGCTGCCACAGGTGAAACAAATCATTAAACTAAAAGAGGGGAGATTTAGGTTAGATGTGAGGAGGAAATTCTTTGCCCAGAGGTGGTGAGGCTCTGACACTCCCAGAGCTGTGGGTGCCCATCCCTGGAGGTGCCCAAGGCCACAGCTGGGCCCTGGGCAGCCTGAGCTACTGTGGGGCAGCCAGCCTGTGGCAGAGGGTTGGAGCTCGATGATCTTTAAGATCCCCTCCAGCCCAAGCCATTCTATGATTCTCCGAAATCTGCCCGTGCTCCCTCTTCCCTGCCAATGGGCCTTGAAGTGCATTCAGCAGTGCTGAGCCGATGAGCAGTGCAGGCACAGAGTGGAAAGGTCATTTGATGATAGGGCGCTCACTTCCCACACGCTGATTTTCACATTATTAGAAGCTGCTAATAAGTTACACCCTGGTTAGCACAACGCGTGGAAAGATCACTAATTAATAGGGTTTTTCAGTATTGCTCTGAGACGAAAGTAGACATCAGAAATAGGGGTAGGCGCGTTAGGAATAAGAAAGAGGCACCTTCACTGGGAGGCCTGTAGCCACAGAAATCTTGACTTAACGGAAAGTCTCAGCTGTCTGTGAGAGACAGTTTCGGAGCCAACGTGTTTGTCAGACCTCCATGAAAAATGGCGGCTTCCTCCGGCCTGAGCTTCGCCCAGAGCTTCTTCACACATGGGTGAATGAAGCTGGCTTGTAGGCAGCTGGGAAGGGGCGTGCGCTGCTGCTCCCACTGAAGGTTTGTACATGAAGGGCCCGTGTAGGACTGGAACCCCAGCAGCTGTGGGGGCTGTGATCTAGAACATTTCATCCCTTGATGAGAGAGTAAAGAAAGGAAATGGGCATCCTGAGGGCAAGGCCGTGCCTGTGCCCCTGGGGGAAGACAGCGCTCCTAGGTCTGTGAGTCCTCACATCATAGAATCAAAGACTGTCTGAAGTTGGAAGGGTCATCGAGGCCAACTCCTGGCTCCACACAGCACCACTGAAAGATCAGACCGTATGGCTGAGCTTTGTCCTGACACTTCCCATCATGGACAGGGATGGCCTTCATGCCACTGGCTCCTTCTGACAGTGTCAGACCCTGCAGAGTATGTTTGAGCTGCCTAGCAGATCAAAGGCAGTGAAGCACAACTGGAATGGGTTGTGGAAGGTGACAGCACTGTCGGCATGGGCTTAAACCCTTCATACAATAGCTGTACTGTCCCATCTGCAAGGAGCACCTCACCCCTGAGTTTCTTATGGGTGGTAGAGCCCCAGCAGCCTGTCTGTAGAGCTGGTGGGTTGTGACAGTCTTGCCATGTTCTTCAGATGATGTTGTCTCGTTGAGTTAACCTTTCTTCCTCCATTGTCACTGGGTCCTCTGGGTTTGTGCTGGTGAATCAGGAGATGATGTTGATTATCACCACTGAGAAATGAGCTCCTAGCTGTGAGTGAGCCAGGTGGGATGCTGGCTTGCATGCTAAGGGCACCCCAAAGATAGTGAAGCAGGAGCTTAAATGGAGCCAGCAACATTTGCTGGAAGGGTTCATGGTGGATGGCTAGATTTCACTCACAGATGACATTTCTCCCTCACCAAATCATGCCAGCAGGATTTCCAGACACAGTTACGATGCTGTTGGCCTTCTGCTCACAATGATTATTTCTCTTTAGAACCAAAACCAAAGCTGAGGAAAAGCTGAATTCAGACATTATAGTTTCAGACATTGAAGTTATAGCCTTCAGAGCATCCTCAGAAACTCTAGTTGGGATCACTCAGCATGGCAGTTTTGATCCAAACTAGAATGTAAATAGTTTTTTAATAGACTAACTGCAGTTTCCTTAGTCTTCTGTCCTCTTTGTTTCCTTTGATACCCTTTGGCTTTAAACACTCAGCTTCATATGCACTTGTTATTTTTTGCTAAAGATCATTTCAGCTGAGCTTGCCTGTGGGCAGGCTCCATGGAGGGATCTGGGAATCTCAGCTAAAAATTAAAGTCACTAGAATTTCAATACAAAGTACATAAATATCTCCCTTAAGGAAGTTTTCCAGGTCAAGTGAAGGTGATTGAGTTCCACCTCTTAAACTTCTAACCACTAGCAGCAAAACATTGTTCCTCTTGATGATTACAGTAAAGCAAATAGTCCTGAGCTTTTCTGTAGATCTAAAGGACTAACTGATGGGATGAAAAGGGGAAGGGGAAGGGGAGAAGAAGGAAAGATGAAAAAGGAGAGGAGAGGAGAGGAGAGGAGAGGAGAGGAGAGGAGAGGAGAGGAGAGGAGAGGAGGGCAG
>JAOWBP010004554.1:2005437-2020158 GCA_028571105.1 Tragopan temminckii | reverse complement strand
GAGAGAATGGTGAGGTGCTGGAACAGCTGCCCAGAGAGGCTGTGGATGCCCCGTCCATCCCTGGAGGTGTTCAAGGCTGGGGCCCTGGGCAGCCTGGTCTGGTATGAAATGTGGAGGTTGGTGGCCCTGCATGTGGCAGGGGGGTTGAAGATTCATGATCCTTGAGGTCCCTTCCAGCCCTGGCCATTCTGTGATTCTGTGATTCAGCTGCAAGGGTCGATGAGAGTCAATGCCCAGCCTGCACCGAGGGCAGTGCTGTCACTGCTCTAGGACACTGATGGACCAGGTGGATTCTAACGTTGTGGGCTGTGAAAAGCCACTGCTGGTGCAATGCTGTGGGGAGCACATGGCAGCAAATACACACACAGCTGCCATAGGACAGACATCAGCTGGAGGTCTGGGTGGTGTCTGATGTGACCATGGTGTGCACCAGAGGGATACCAACGCAGCAAGCATTCCTCAGATCGTGCAGTGATATCTGCACTGATGCAACAGATTGCAGGTGGGGGGAGCAGTGCTTTCAAACAGATATAACGCTGCAATATTTTGGCTGCCTTGGAGATAAGTGCTGCTCCACATGTCTGACTGGCTCCCCGGGGCTTTCAGTCTTTATGAAAAGGGTACTGGCAAAGTAATACCAAGTTTCATTTGGATGTGAGGGAGAGTGTAGTTACAGGGGCGTTGAACACACAGGTTTATGACGTCTTTAGGCTGACGGCTTGTTTACTACTTGCTATTACGGTAAGTAGTGCTGTTACCCTGCTTGCAATTTTGATGCCCATTAAGATGGAAACTATGTAAATCAGGATTAGCCATTAATATTTATTATTCATGGCAGGATGAGGAGTTTGTCTGTTATGAGAAGAAACGTAAACAGGAGTTTTATGAACACTGAAAACTGTTGCTAAGGTGGTTCGCTTGAAATAATTTTCCTTTGCAGCCAAACATCAATTCTTAATTTCAGTGGCATGCATAGTGGGATGGAAACGATGATTGATTTTTCTCCAAGTGCTGTGGGCTGCTGCAGTTGAGATTTCACTATAAAAGACTAGACATTTCCAATTGCTTTTTCTAAGTTCAGAATTGATTTTATTTGTTTAGCACCTGACTAACATAAAAGACATAGAGCTGAACAGAAGGCACAGCCTTCCTCTTGGTGCTGTGATATTAAGCCATGCTGCAAATTCAGAACGAAGCAGCTGGGCTGCGAGCTGCATGGCTGTGGCAGGTGAAGTGTTTCAACATTGCACTGCTCTGTGCTTCTGGGCAGGAAAACAGTGCGTGCCTCACTGAGACAGCATTTGGAAGTGACAGCAGAGATGAGACGAGCTGCTTCTGCAGCACTCCACCGTGCAGCTTCCCCGAGTTCAACTCACTCTCTTTACATCTCCCCATCCTTTCTGTTTCTCTCACTACCCTAACTAACTTAACTAACAAGTAGTTGCAGAAGCTGTTGATAAGCAGCAACCAGAGAATTAATGCAGTGAGAGCTCCTGTTCCAAACAGGCTCATGCGGGAGCTGTTGTGCTGTGTTCACAAAGAATTGTGGCTCCATATAGAATTGAATATTTTATGCAAGCCTGGCTTACTGTTGAGATTTTGACAAGTGAGAAAGCAAAAATAAAATGGAGTTAACATCAATGTGTCTTGGTTTTTAGTGCGGGGATTGATGGCACCCACGTTACATGACATCCATAAAGTCCAAAGCTGCCAACTGGTGCGAATGAGGTTTCATTTTCTTGATCCAAGTGCTAGCATTTTCCCATAGGGATTGTGGCTTTGATATTCTTTTACCAGGAAGATTTAGAGGTGTTTGGATGATTGGTGTCTGTAGAATACAGATAGGCAAAGCAGAGGATGGGCTGCATTTTCCTTCTGCCTCAGTTCATCATGTTCTGCGGTCAGCCCCTTGGGCCACATGAGCCTGGGATGTCTGGGGAGGCACTGCTTCTGCATCTTATATTTTTCCTGAGGATTCATGCAGAGATAGAGTAAAAAAAAAGATGGGGCTTGGGACTATAGATGTTCAGCCCTATAGCATGCATGGTGGGAAAGGGCTGAGAAATCCAGTTTGGTTCTTGGCTCCAGATTGACTTAAAGGTTCAAAAAACTTCTTTTTATTTTTCTCTGAGAGAGTAACCCAGCTTTCACATTCACATACTGAACGTGGCAAAAAGATGGAGTTTGTAGCTGGGAAGAAGCAATGAGTTAATTCTCCTGTGTCTGGAAACACAGAGATTGCAGAGATGTTTTATTCCCTAGTTTATGACTGTGTAAAACAAATTCACTGAAACTTGTCACAGAACGAGGGTCTCCTGCTGCTAGGAAAAGGTCAGAACAAAGGTAAGTTTGTTTCTCGAGCCAGGAGACAAGGGCTGTGTGTATGAGCAGGTAATGCTGCCAAAGGCTGGGGTGTCAGGGCAGGCAGCAAAATTTCCTCTTTCACTGGAGTTTTCTTCATGCTGCCTGGCAAAGCTGTGGATGAAGACAGATGTGATGGGCAGAACCCATCCAGAATTGGCCACTTCTGCAGCAGAGTGGACAGAGGTTCACTGGCAGTGACTTTTCAGAGCTGGGTTGGTGGATAACCACTCTTTCCAGTCAACCGAAAGGGATCTGAATGCGGCCTGGCATCACTGCATCCCCAGCTCTTGTCCCCAGGGAGCTCCTGCCCTTCATTCACTGCAGGAGGATTTGGCAGCTGCCATTCATTTTATCTTCCTCTGAAGCACACGAGATTGCGGAAGCATAACACACGAGTGACAGTGCTGCAGTTGATCTTAACATCTCTTTGGAGCAGTGCTGGTGCCCTTGGATGCTAGCAGTAACCATTGGGCTCTTTGTCTTTCTCTAGCATGCTCTGGCCCATGGGAGCATCACTCTGGCCCATGGGAGCTGTGGCTGCGCCCTCGTCACACTCTGGTCTCCTCTCCCATGGCCTGTTCTGCCACTGGCTGTAAGCAGAGGGATGACCACAGCACTGCAGAGAATGCAAGCAACCAACATGGTTGAGCTGTCAACATGGAAATTATTTTTTAAAGAGTCTTGCATTTCTTGTTACAGTTATTGTGGGTGGTCAGGTAGCTTTTGTGTCACCAGAGGTCTGTATTCCTAGCAGTTCTGCTGCCGTCTGAATCCTCATCCTGAACCCTCAGCACCAGTGGGCTGAGGGGCTCCTTCATTTCTTATTTGAAGATGGTATTCATTTCTACTCTTGATGTTTTCTAGAGCCTGATAGAGAAGCTTGAAGACAAGTGCTGGCTCTGCATTCAGCCAGCTGCAAAACTCCTTTGAGACAGTGAGGTGACACGATGGCAGTGGGCTTTGAAAGCCCATCCTCCAGATGTGAAGATGACAGGCTGGTCGTGTGAAGGGATATGCAGAGCTCTCTGCCATGAGCTTCCAGCTCCATTGAAACAGAAGCAGGTTCCCACTGATGCCAGCACAACAGAAGATCTGACATCTATGGATGGACCTTAGCTCTGGACGTGGTTGAGCAGAACGTAAAAGCAGCACCTGCCTCTGAGCTTCTCATCCTTTGTGAACCCGACCATTTTGTTCAGCCACATACAAAGGAGCCAGCAGTGGTACGAGGGGCATCCAAGCCTCTCCTTGGTCATGACATGGGTACCTGCAGCTCAAAGCAGCCAGAGCACATCCCTCATCCCACAGTTTGCACCCTTCCTGCAGCATTTTTAGTTTGTGATGCATTTATAACCAACCAGTCTTTGCCTTTGTTAAGTCCCCATGTGAGCATGTGTTGAATCTGCTTTTCTGTGCCAAACATATCAGTGCTGTGGCTTCGTCTTTCAAGTTTATAGTTGTGATTTCTCAAAAATTGGAAGAGTACCAACAAGCAAATAACGACAACAACATACCAGCCTACTGCAAGAACACACTGCGATTTTGGGACCAAGTTTCTTTGGGTGCTGCCAACAGATCGGAACTGAATTTTGCTTACTGTGAGACCTAGTTGTCGGGGCTCACTCCCTGTCTTTTCCTCTTTCTTCTTTTCATGTGATGCGTCAAAATTCGGTGGAGAATTAGAATTGGTGGGAATTAGAAATGGGTTAGGAATTTACTGAACAGTACTTGGTTGTTTTAAAGGCATTTTGGAGAAATTCTTCTTGTACCATTCACTCACAAAATGTAGTAAGCTTAGTAAAATGTAGTTAAAATTCAGATGACTAAGCTTGACTGCTTATCTAGATTTAAATCTAGCAAGTCTTTGAGGGCAACATCTTGTGCCAACACATACTTTCTGAATTCGTACACTTGTATACAGATGAAGAGCAGTTTTCATAGCTGGAAGAGGAAAACATGACCTGTCCAAAATTCTGAAAGTTTCCCTTGCTCTCTGATGAAAACAAAATCCAATGGAAAAAAAACTCTGAGAGGTTTCTTCTGCAGATGAGGGAGGGATCTATTAACCTTCAGTCAAAGGAAACTCAAACTGCATTCTGCAAGAGTCCTCAGTAGCCCATGCAGGAGATGATAACTGATCTCTGTATTGGGCTTTGGGACTTGGAAATCAGGAGATGGGCTGCAAAATTATGAGGTTCTAAAGTTTCTAACCTCCTGTTTGTCTCCTTGTTTCAGAGTCTTGAAGGGTCGAATACCAAAACTTTTCCAACTTTCTTTTGCTACCTTCAGTGCCAGAAGCAGAGCATTTTTCTTACTGACAGCTGAGGTTTCTAACTGAGCCACGTTGGCTGAAATTTTAGGAAACAGAGCCAATCTCCTGGGAGCCGATGGCCTGAGCTTGGTTCTTCTTGAGATCTCAGATCCAGCTGGTTGCTCTTGGGCTGCCACCAGAGCATCGCCATCCTGCAGATCTAGCACTTGTGACTTTTCACACGCTGATGTTACATCCACTGCTCTGTAGCCAAGCTGCAGTGGTGCCTGGTGCAGGGGCGCAGCGGCCAGCTCATCTCATAACAGCCATCAGTGCCGTGTGATGCGCGGAAGTGAAGCGAGCAGCGATAGCGATCAGAGCTGCTGGTGCTCCGTGCATGCGGGTGGTGAGGAGCGCTTGTTCCGCTCTGCAGCACGGCCGTGATCTCAGCCACCTTCCCATGTCAGCTTGAAGTGCAAACATGACTTTCTGACTTTTCTTATGAGAATCGAGGCTTGCCTGCTGCAGCCGAGCATAGCTGGTGGTAAGGATGGGGCCGGGTCTCCTGAGGGTGTCACGTCCCCCTCCCTCCAGACCTGCCTGGCCCCAGGTGGTCTTCAGCTGGCTACCAGATCCCTGCTTCTTGCTCTCCGTGTCATGAACAAATAGAGCAAAATCTCATTTTCTGGAGCAGCCAGTTCAAACCTGCTCATCAGTATCCTTATAGAGAGTCTCTAAGCACTGCTGGTTTTGTTTCTGGTTTTAACCAGATTTTCTTTCCAGACCAGAGAAACTGTATACAATGCAAATTTCGAAAAACCTAGCACATGGCAGGGGAAAAAAAAAGTCTGTTTCAACAAATCCACACTTTCCAAGACAGAATAATGTTGTCAAATGCTTCAAAACAGAGTACTTAGGAAATTCCCATTTAGCTCCACCTGGCTTGATCTTACTAAAAGAGAAAGCCTTGACTTTGCACCTTTACTCCACTAAGGGCATGGCTGCTGTCAGTCTTCTCCAACCTTGGCTTGCTCTTTGGCTGGCCGTGCCAAAAACCATCCCTGGATGGTGATACTGTAGGCTCAGATGCCATGACCTGCTTTGTTTCTAACTGTCCAATCAAACATGTGTTTTCCTGCCTGAACTGAACTTACAAACAGGCCAAATTATTTAGATAGATACATCCAATTGGTGGAGCTGCACAAAACGTCACCATCAGAGAGCTGAAAAGGAGCAAGTGAAGAGAAATGAAATGTTTTGTTTGCAGTGAGGCCCTTGTTCCTTCACATGGACTTGAGCTGGACCATGTCCATAAGCTCTTCACAGCTGTACAGACCTGTCCTTGCTGTTCATTTCCAAGCTTTGATGCAATCTATCCCAGGTCTGCTTCTGCAGGGACCTTTGTTTCCATATTGCAATGGCTCATCTGGGGACAAATGACCAACCTGACCAGTGCCCAGTTGGGAAACCCTCACTGACCACAAAGAAGAAATGTCAGAGGGTGAATTTTCATCAAAAGCCATGTGAAGGCTTTTCCTTTTTCCAGTCTTTGTCCTGAGTCTCACTGGACTCGGCCATTGCTGCAAGACTGTGCTGCCATGGACTGACACTGGGAAATGCAGTCATGTATCAAAGCCACTAAATATGAAATTACAAACAAAAGAAAAAACAACCTGGTTTTGAAAAAGGCCACTGAGGACAAAAAGCTTCTGGGTCTTGTACAATCCCCCTTGTCTGGGCTGGCAGCAGCATGTGAGCTCTGGATCTTTTAACTACTATTATTAAGGCATCGAAGGAGAAGGTGCATTACAAAGTCACGATCGTGTAATCATAGAGTTCAGAATCACCAAGGTTGGAAAAGATGTCCAAGATTATTTAGTCCGATCGTCCTCCTACCACCAGTATTTGCAATATCTGGGCAGGTTCAGCAAGGCTTTGGAGTCTGGTAAGGGGTAGTCATTTTGCTATAGGGATGTTTTGTTTTATCTGTGCACATGTGCCCCAGTTTGGCTATATCACAAACCTTTGGAAAAACCACATTGTGCATACAATAAACAGGGCACTAGGTAATAATTTAGCGATTAAAAGCTCTGGAACTCCCATTTGCACTGGACAACAGTGGGAGATGGTCTCCCCAGGGTGCTTCTGGCCTTTTCCTGGATACAAGCAGGAGAGCTGGGCTGCAGCAGGGAGGAGGGCATGGGAAGGGGTGGAAGACGAAGATCCCCAAACCTGTGGGGAACTGAGACTGGAGCTGGGACATGGATTGGGTGAGGGAGCTCCAGGGCTGGGAGCAGTGCCATTGAAGTTTTGTGGGACGCCCAGCTTCCTCGGCAGAGATCTGTGAAGTTTCCAGCCCTGGTATTGAACCACATGGGTATGAGTATAATGACAAAGGAAATAATTATTCTGCAGCATTTTATTCTTGAGAAACCCATTTCTTCACACCCCAGTGCCTGTTTGCAGAGGAGGGCAAAGTTTGCACGTCCAGACTGTGGGAGTGAACCCAGACTGCTGAACATGGGTTGTTCCTTATGTTTGTGAGAGCGAGAGCTGCAGCAGCCACAGTTCGAGTCCTGCAGGCTGAACAAGGTCAGCTTGAGGTCAGCACAGGGCAAGAAAATCCTAACCCAAATCCTGCCTGGTGCTCTGACAGCTCTTTGATATGTAGTTATACCCTCAAGTCAACCAGCTGCCCATCAAGACCTGCTGAGCACCCAAAGACTTTGGCCATGGCCATCATCACTAAACTTGCAGTGACAGCAGTTTCAGAGAGTTGATCTAGGCCTGGCCACAGGAGAAGCATCACTGAATATGCATCTATCTCAGCCTGCTGTTAGGTGTTGCAATTGTTCCTTGCTGATGGGAAACAAAACACAGCTTTGAAAAAAAATATATCCTGGTGATAGGCTTTGTTTTGCATTTCTTTGTGACAGAAGTGATTAAACTGCTAAATCACAGCTGCTTTTTTTTCATAAAAAAAAAAGACAAAGCATCTTTAGATCCCTACATCATTTCAAGAGTTGCAGAAAGCTCAAGGTAGATGGAAGTGATTAGATCTATCTTGGTTTTATCGCTGTGCCTCCTACACCCACAGGCTCCTGAGCTGGGTGTATTTGCTGTCTCATGGCCTAATAGCTTCCTGTGTTACTCATAACTTAAACACTGTGGGAGAGATAAGGGATTGGGTTTGGTTTGTTTCCTATAAGGAGAAATGAACATTAATAAATATCTCGTTACCAGAAAGTATCATAGTGAAAGTACAATGCTTTCTCCTGTTCAACAACTGGCTCTTTAATTTTCACCGTGGTCAAAGAACTACATGAAAGCCCTGAAAAATGATCCCAGTCACACCCAGCTGGGTTTTCAATAACTGCAGGATCAGATAGGGCTGAGGGCTGATCGTGGGAGGTTATCAGATAGAGGTAGCAAAATGCTGCAGCTTTTGCTCAAAGTATCTCTCCCAGTGATGCCCACTGAAGCTGTAAAAAACTGCAGTGCCTGCAATCTCTGGTGCTTCAGAAAGCTCCTGAACCCTTTGGACCACGTGAGCAGCCCTGGTCCATCTGACAGGGAATCCAGAATGTAAGAAAGACAGAAAACTGTTGGAGAGCATCCATAGGAGGTTTATGGAGATGGGGAAAGGGCTGGAGGGTGAAGCATGCAAGGAACAGCTGAGTCCCTGAGTTCGTTCAGCCCTGAGCAGTGGAGGGGAGGTCTCCTCCAACTTGAGATATTCTATCTGTGGACTTTTTAACATGTGGGGTTGGAAATACTGTGGGTTATTTGTTACAAATGATTTACAAGGCCCTTCAGAGGGAAATAAATTTCACAAGGGCAGTGCCTTCAGGGAAAATAATATGTACTTGGATGGGTGATCCATCATTCTGCATTAAGCCCAGAAGCTCAGCTGACAATGAAGCATACCTGATAATCTCCTATCTAAATAATTTCCCCCTGAAATCTTCCATCTGTGCAGCTTTGTGCCATTGACAAGAGGGTAAACTCTTGGGACAGAACTTCTGGTGAAACTGGTCTGGTAATGGCACGGTTGAGGTGGAAAGCTGCCAAATCACACCCCAGGAGATCTCACTCCGCTCTTACTTTCTCCACAGGAGACACTGGTGGTGCCAGATGACCCCAGGGAGCTGCTAAATCAGACATAGGTCATAGGTCAGACGTCTATTCTGCACTTTCTGCAAATCTAGGTCACTACAGTGCTTTCAAGGAATACCCACTTGGTCATCTCTTGGCTTGTGGTCAGTATCAGAGGAAAGCTTGGAGCTTCCTATAGAGCCTTCATCATCTGGCTTGGCCAACAGAAAGTTTCACCCAAGCTTTAGGAGACAGCTTGTCTTTAGCCTGAGACACTTCAGCAGACTTCTCCAAGTCTTTTCTTTGCTTCTCTTGGTCTGCTTTATACTTGTTAGCCATCCTGGCATGAGATTTGGCCAATTTACGGGCTTCCAATTTGTCTTCCACTGGTAATGCTGAAAACTATCAGGAAGACCCCAGCATTCTCCCCAGTAAGATCTTATTTTAATCTTCTGGCTTTACTTCTCTGTGGTCTCTCCATTGTGACCTCCATTCTGAGGGCTGCTCTGCTGTGGGGGGTGCTGGCCACACGTAGGCCATCATCCCTGTGCTCTGTGCACCGGGGCAAGACAACTCCAGCTGAGACGGGGAGCAGAGCTAGGAAAGGCTGTCGTGGGTCAGGGCATAGGCCCTTTGGGGGTCCTACAGCCCCACAGCACCCTCCTACCACGTGTTCCTACAGCCATTCTGAAGCAGGGACACTCATGGTGGGTTGTGAAGGATGCACCATGTCCTCTGGGCCAACTTTCCACGTGGTCTGCATGTGGTCGGCTGGCTTGAGAGAGTAATGTGATGATCGTGCAACCGAACTCAAGAAATTAGTCACTAATTATAGCAGCCGCCCACAGTGTCCCCATTAATGCACTATCTGAGCAGGTCACAAACCCCGTGAATCACCTCTGAATCCACATGTAACTCTGGTAAAATAACAGGAAATATAGGCATAACGAGATGTCACCTCAGTGCTGATGATGCTGATAGCATGTACCACACTCGTTCCTTTGCCATGGAAACAGGTTTGGATGGGACTCAACAGTGTGAATGCTTCTCAGCTGCCTCCCTGCTGAGCTCGGGCTGCAGGTTTGCCTTGTGCCTGGTTTGCAGGGCCAGTGGGGGGAAAGTGTGCAGAAAGCTCCCAAGCAGCCGTGAGAACAGCCCAGCAGCTGTGCTCAGCCTGCAGGCTCTCAGCTGGGTGAGGAGTCCTTTCTGTCCACCTCACCACGTGGGTGAGATCTAGGACAGAGTGGCAGAGTCCCCTTCCTCGTGTGACTCGCTGCTGCTGACGCTGCTTCTGTGCCAACACCTGAGCAGCCACGGAGTGTGGTTGCCAGTAGGCAGCATCACTAGAGCCTCTCAGATGTGCTTATTTTGTTTTCCTCCCTTCTTCTCCCCGGGGGAAAGCTGCAAGTAGAGCAGAGCTCATCAAGGGCAGTTTGGGTGTACCTTGAGAAAGGGGTTCACAGCCCGGGGTGCACGACCCAGCTCAGATGCCTGCATGGAGACTGATGCTCCACTGGCTGCTGTCCTGCAGGTGATGGGCACCAGAGCTGTGCCTGGCTCTGTTTTGGGCCAACCCCTCTAACCCTTGTGCCACCTCCTGAGCCCCACTGATCCACATCCACGGGGCTGCCTGGCTCCCAGGCTCCCTCCATCCCTGCCAGGAACCCCTCACGCTCTGCCTCCCAGCCTCTCCTTCCTGGCACCCCAAAACACACTGCCTCTCTCATTTCTCGCTTTCTCTGCTTCCTTCAGCCCCATCTCACCTTGCCCACTCCTCCCTGCCCCTCACCCTGTGGCACAGCTCACATGAAATTCTACAAAACCACTTTGGGAGGGCTGGAGGGATCCGCGGGTTTGCTTTGAATACAGCAGCATGTTTTGGCTAAAGGGAACAGGAGAACATTTTGAAAATGTCAAAATATTGTGTTTAGGCATTTTTTAAACAAAATGTTTCGCTTGGTAGTTGACAAAGAAATAAAACATAAAAAAATGTTTCCAAATCTCCAGAGTCAGTCTCCCATTTGTGTTCTGAGATGGCACCTGCACGTGCGGGTTCAGAACTGCAGAGGCATGCAGACAGACTTCAGATAACATCCAGGCACTGCATGGGAGTTTCTGTGGGGGAAATAAAAATCTTTCCACGGGAGTCAAAACATTCTCTGATTTAATTTTGGCTCCGTTTCACTGGGGAAAAAAATATCCAGCAACAACCCTGTCCTTGCAGGGCTTGCATCAAGGACTCCTGCCTGCTTGTATGTTGGCCGCTATGTAGGAGCATTTGTGACAACACTGGGGCTCATGAACTCATCTCATCTGCTTCTTGGGCTGGAGGGGGAATTGATTCTGGGGTCAGACCCCCTGCTGCATCCCTCCCTCTTTGCAGCTGTGCTCAGTTTGGCTTCTTCATCCTTTATACGAGATGGGCGAAGTCTCTTCCCTGCGTCCTTTGCTGCAGCCTGTGCCCTGCCCTGCCCCGCTGGTTTTCCTCAGGTGGTGCTGCAATTTCTTTGGATTTTCTGAGCCTTTCTCATTTCCTAACATGCCTGGCTCCCCAGCCCTTGTCCTTCCCATCCCCTTGAGCACTGCTGATCCCCACAGCCATTCCCTCTTCCCAGCACTGCTCTGGCCTCATCAAGCCCCTCTGAAAAGCATTGGCACTACACACATCCCATTCTTTTCTGCTTTTCTAAGGCTGCATTCATGCCAGCTGCCTATTTGTCTTTCTGCCATCTGTCTGTCAGTCCCCCCGCAGAGCTTTTAAATCTGACGACTGATCTCCAGCCAGCTTGTCCAAAGCCTGGGAGGTGAGAAGTCCCCACAAGCACAGGGCTTTGCCACCTGCCCTGAGTTGCAGCCCGTGACAATGTGTGATTTCTGAGCTGTGTGGAAGGACGTGCAAAGCTCACAGTGCAGCCTTGTGGGGAGGGTGGGACATAAAGGAGAGACCTCTGCATTCAGGTGAGCAAAGGTCAAGTTTTGGGAACTTTGGCTGCTTGAATTTGTTTCGAGCTGGGTTTAATAATCACCAGAACATAAAGATCCACAGGTGTTTCTCCGCTGTCTCTTCTGGCATTCAGAGTTCTGCAGTGATTTTGCAGATCACCTTCTGACGTATTGCAGTTTTCCCATGGACCACAGTGATGTGATAGGAGTTCTGAGTGTGAACCACTAGGCAAAGAGCCCAACTTTCCTATCAATACTCTTAGCCCTTGGAATTCTTGACCTGTTGGCACTGTCCAGTGATGCCCAGGATATCTAATATTTCTCTTATAGCTGCAGCTCCTGAAGCTGCAAGTGTGCCAGACATTCCTGTGATTCTGCGGGAATCAGCCCAAACAAGCTGAATGTTCTCAGTGTTAAAACTTCAGACCAAAATTGTTCACATTTTCACATTCTGCTTTCCAGATTTTAGCCAAAAGGAGTATGACGTACATGGGATGTATGTTATATATGTGTGTCTTTATATTAATAAATGGACGAGCACACAGGGCCCCTGTGGGTTTTATAGGGGTGCCAGCAGTCCCAGGGATGCTTTAGGTCGTGAAGTCCTAAAAGGGCCTATGGACTCTCCTGGGTCTGTGGGAATCCCAGGGATGCTATAGGGGCCACAGAGTCCTACAAGGGCCCTATGGATTCTATAGGGTCTGTGGCAATTGCAGGGACACTATAAAGGCCACGGAGTCCTAGAAGAGCCCTATGGATTCTGTATGTATGTCTGTGTCGACGCCGTGCCATTTGTGTTGTCACCCACCCCCGTCCTGCTCGTTACATCGCATGGGGTTTGTCTGACCACCGCTAGAGGCCAGTGTGTGCCTTGAATACTGAGGCCAAAGCACTAATTCATAACCGCTGGTTGGGAGGCCGATGTTTCTCGCAGGATGGGCTCTTGTTGCACAGGGGGTGCTGGCCGGGACCCAGGAGGCAGCTGCCCATCGCTGGCACGAGGTGGATCCAGCCTTGGGTCCTATGTTGTCCTGGAAACATTTTGTTGCACTGTTACAGCTTGAGCCCGGCCTTCAGCCTGTCTGGGACCTGTTCTTTGCTAGGAGGGATTCTCCTCCTTGCTCAGAAATGGGCGTTTTCAGTGGGCTGCTCCAGGGCAGCCAACGGCAGAGAAAACCAGGGGTTCCCTTCAGCCCCATGCCAAACCCTGGGTGTATTTTGGTAGGCCAGTGCACCCAGCATTTGCCCCATGCCAGGCAGCTGCCTCTCCTTCCTCTTCCAGAGACCTATGAAAGGAAGACGCCCAGCAACTCCAAGCAGACCACCACACTCCCTGTGCTCCCCCAGCACAGGAGGAAAAGGATCTGCAGTGCTGTGCTCGGGGCCACGAGAACAAGCAGGGAGCACCACTGAGAGGAAACAGCATCACCTGGCTTCCCAGCCCTCAGTCCCAAAGCACAGCCCTACAGCCCATCCAAGCAGGCACTGCTGGGTGCCTCAGAGCAGTGCTGGCACATAGGGGTTAAGCAGGACTGTCCTTCATCTGCTGGAATCCACTGACAGAATTGGCATTGAGTGTTCGTGCACTGCACGACATTAGGGAAAAAAGAAGGCATGAAATATATTTAATCTCTCATTTTGGAATCGCATTTCACATCTAAGTTAAATAAAATGTTTCTGAGGTCATTAAAAATCAGAAATAGTACAAGATTTGGGTTTGCCATAGTTTCAGAATGAATCAGGTTTCTGAACTTGTTTTAATCTCTGTATAATTGCTTTTCTGTATACGGTAACCTTTAGAAAATGAGTTTAATAATTAGTCATCTCGGACTAGTTAAAGACAACATCCTGCCCTCTATTCAGTTTTATTTTCAACAAAAAACTAATGCCAAAGTAAATTCTTTGCTGGAGGTGGAAACATAGATTCAGGCTTCATGTTCAGCAGGTAAAATACCTTGTGCTAACCTCCCTGAGAGCCTGGAAGTTCAGCAGTGCTGACCTTGACTTCCAGGAGAAATGGCTTTTCCCTCTTCCTCTGCAAGAATTGGAAGTGGAAAACAAGTAGCAGCACCAGCACAGAGCCTGAGAGCAGAGTGAGAAGAGGGCTTCATTCTGGGGTGCAACAGGGAACTCTGTCCTGGACCCTCTGCTCCAGGATGGAGGGGCTGGGCAGAGGTCAGACTCAGTTTCTGCTTCCGTTGGTGCTGTGTTCAGTGTCTGTGCTGCTGGGCAATGCTCACAGTCCTGGTCCTGCTCCTCAGCAGCTTGCTCATCTGCATTAACACAGAACCATAGAATGGCAACCTTTGTGTTGGAAGGAATCCTAAAGACCTTAAACTCATCCAGTTCCAACCCCCTGCCATGGCAAGGACACCCCCAGCAGATCAGGCTGCCCAGGGCCCCACTCATCCTGGCACCCATACTTCTCTGGGAAGCTAAGCCAGGGTCTCACAACCCTCCAGTTAAAGAATTTCCTCCTAACATCTCCCCTCATTTAGTTTAAAGCCACCCCCTCTGGGTTCACGTGCTCTGGGCCAGCAGCTCAGTGGAGCTGTGCCCTGCTGCCTACCTCCAGGACATATCAGGACAGAGGTGCAGGGGCTGCCAGCCTCTGGGAAGCAGGCAGCTTATCAGAGCTCTTTTAAACCTGGGAACAGAGAAAGATGTAAACTCTGGCTGGTCAAATCTTTTCCACATCAGATCGCTCCTGGCGCACCTTTCGCACTCAGCTGATCCTCGAGTGCTGGAAAGCTGATGCCTGCCCTATGCTGCACTGCTGTCCAGGGCTGCTGGGCACTTCTGATGCTATTTACGAATGTGATAGAAAACGTGGAACCCTAGAAGGTCTGGGAGAGCAAGAGAAATACTGACGGGTACTTCTGTCCACTCTCCATCAGCATGAGCTTTTCCTTCTATGTTGTCCTGTGCTTTATTTAAGTTTTCAAAGTGATGAACCTGATGTCATTTCCCCAGTGAGATTATTTCAGCAGTTGGTAGGTCCCACTCTAGGGAATGCTTGCTGCTCCTCACTTCACATTTTCCCTTTCTTAACTTCATCTCATGATTCC
>JAOWBP010004554.1:1979684-1992052 GCA_028571105.1 Tragopan temminckii | reverse complement strand
CGGGAAGAGGATGAGCGCGGAGCACGCTGGGAAATGTAGTCCGTGGCGCCGTGCGCATGCGCAGTGTGCCGAGAAGGAGCGTGGCGGCGGGCCGGGGGGCGCGGGTTGTGCGGGGGAGCGGCCGTTTGCCCCAGCATGCGTTTTGGAGAGGCGCTGTAAGTGCAGCAGAGGCGGCTGTGCAGGTGGAGGTAGCCGTCGTGCCGCAGCGAGCCACCAGGCTTAGCTAACAGCCCTCCTCCACTGCGGGCCCAACAGGCGCTTGAGTTAAGCTCCAAGCACAGTTGGTAAAGCTGTCACGCTTCCTTACGTATCTGAGTCATAGAATCCTTAGGTCGGAAGGGATCTCTGAGGGCCATCGTGTCCAAGCCCCCTGCAGTGCACAGGGACACCTGCAGACCAATCATGTCGCCCAGGAACCCATCCAGCCTCTTTAAAGTCTCCAGGGACAGGGCACCAACCTCACCATGTAACCTGTTCAGTGCCTCACCAGCCTCACCGTAAAGGGTTTTTCCTTGTATCCAACCTAAATCTACCCTCCCAGAGCCTGAAGCCATTTCCTCCTGTTGCATCACCACAGACCCTGCTAAAGAGTCTGTCCCCTTCTTTCTTGTCGCTTCCCTTCAGATGCTGACAGGCATCTCAGGTCACCTCACAGCCTTCTCCATGCTGCACAGCCCCATCTCTCTCAGCCTGTCCTCATAGGAGAGGTGTTCCATTCCGTGGATCATTTTTTTGGCCCTTCTCTGGATGTACTCCAACAGGTCTGTGTCTGTTCTGTAATCAGTGGCTTGCAGCCCTCAGAACATCATGAGCAGCAGGCAACCATACCATAAATAACACCAGGGAACCCCTAAATGCAGCTTAACTCATATACTCAGCCAAGGTAATGGTGCAGACATCCAAAAGCCTTCCCTGACCATGCTGTACAGGCTGCTTACCAGCCCTGCTCCCAGCGGCCTGGTCTGTGCAACACAACACTCAGGACAGAGGAAACAGCCCCTTGGTCAACACAGCAGCTCAATGTGCTGTGAACCTAGCTGAGGTGAGCAATTCAGACACAGAACTAAAATCCACAGCGCAGCACGGAAGGAGCTTCTCGAATCAACTCTAAGACAAAACAGCAACTCACAACCATGTGAACAGCACAGACCACGAGACAGACCTTTGTGAAAACCTGCTCTGCCCCTGGAAGAAAAAAAATAATTGCATTCACACGAACTGTCAAGAAAGTGCAAAACATCATAAATACCTGAGGGTTAATAAAGCAAACAAATCAAAGAGGTCACACCAATTTACAAAGGCAGACACTCAAGAATGAGTTCTTGATTCACATACAAGCAGCAGCTCCTAGAACTTAAGCATCACCAGTAGCCACTTTCCTCCTTTTCTTGCTACAGCCTCTTAGACTTCTAGAGCTACTATCTCTTGCCAACCAAAGCAGCCCAGATGGGGTTCTTAGAGAGACAGCCAGGATTGCACACACAATCTGGTGCCAAAATTGTGACCACTTTAAACACAAACCTTAGTTTATATTCCATTTTAACTTGCCCTTGTCATACAAAGAACAATGGGTAGAAAGGAATAAAGACGAGAGATTAACAAGATACTTAACAATGCTGCCTAACCAGTGTTGTCTTGAGATTGAGGTGAAGTATTTTAAAGTTTTATAGCATCATATCTTACATCACTAGTCACCACCATGAATAACGATGAAGCGTGTGCTGATCACAATTATTTATAGAAACCATGATCTGCTAATGGATGACTTACTGTTCAGATAAATTGCTGTTCACAGAAAACCATTTAAAGAAATGCAAACATGGCACTCTTCTCACTTACTCACTCTACTTCATAGGTACAAAAGGCTGCTCTCAGTATGCTTTGTTACTGCTTCCCCTGCTTCCCTCCCCCTTTGCTTTTTTAGCAAAGGTTTTTGCCATTTGGAATTCATGCAGAGATCTGACTCATTTTCCTCTCTCTTGCTTACATCTTGCTTACATCCACTAAAAGATGTTTGTCAGAGCTTTCATCAATCCAGCCACATCCACAGCCTCTCCAATTACAAACAATAACTTTTGAAATATCTCAAAAAGGTCTGGCCAAAGCTCTGGCCTTTGTAGGCTGCCTACAGTATAGAAAAAAAATAATAGAGGCAACATCAGCAGCAAATGCTAAATCTGGTTTCTGTGCTGTTTTTCACAACTCAAACCAAAATTGCAGGTTCCTTCCAGTCTTTGACAGCTGCCAGGAGTCCCAATAGGCGGGACCTGCCCTCCCAGTTCTGGCCTGCCTCATTTGGAAGCCATCAAAAATTTCTACAACCCCAGCACTGTGTTTCATGCTCACCTCATTTTGGATTCCTGACAAAACCCCACATTCCGTTAACACGACTAAGTGCTCACCATATTGCTCAACTGGAGAACTAGAGTTCTCCCTTCTGCTGGAAGATACTGAAATAGACCTGCCAGCTCTTCGAGTAACAGATGTCCTGTTGTCTCTCCTCCTAGGAGCCTCACAATGAAGGACATGTGAAAATGCTGGAGCAAACCAAGACTAAGGTTGTGTTATTCCGTTCCATAACTGATGAAAATCCATCTAATTACTTTCAGCAGAACAGCTGTGTCCAGGTTAGTTCTTCCAGCTTCAGTTGTGCTGAGGTAAGACCTTACCTCCTAATGCTACTACCCCATTTCTGCTACTGCAACCTCAGCTGAAGGCAAAATTCTGTAGTTAGCATCCATCCACTATACTAGTGAACTGCAACATATCCTGAAGTTCTTCATTTTCATCTAGCTTGTGGGTGGAGCAGTGCTGAAAGAGAACAAGGACCAAGCACCATGTGTAGCTATTGGAAAACACCTGCATTTTGTTGTTCTGGAACTGGGCAGAGAATAGTGCGAGATAGGAACTGCTGGAAAAGAAAGGAAACAGACTTATGATTGCAATGAGGAACCACTAGCCTAAGATCCAACAACGCCTCAGTTTTATGGTGCCCTGCTCTCAATACCTGACAGCAACAGTTGCATGCAGGGTTTCTAAAGCAGCAGCTGCTGCCCCAGAGAAATTGAAGAGAGAAGTACACAGCTACAAGTATCTGTAGAGGTCACTGATGCTTCCAATCAGCCTGTCTACAGATGGAAGGGCCTCTTAGAACAGTTTATTCACAACTGTAACAGGATTTCCATCATCAGGGATAGAAGTTCAGGCTCTATGTAACTTTACAGAGCTGGTGATGGAGACAAGAGCTCCACGAAGCAGTGTTCCCACCCCAGCAAGGTCTGGGCCTTGACTCAGTTGCAGTTCAGTATTTTACTAGCCAGTTGGAGGCCAAACAGAATTTATTTGTCCTGTAACTCTAGCTCATTCAAATGAAGAAAGCCAAGGCTGCAATACAACTCACAAAACCACACACTACGTGCCAGATTGACATCACTGTAGCAGACAAAACAGAGAGGAGGAAAAAGAAAAAGATGCAAAGCCAAGCCAGTCACGTCCCCAGGCTGCCAGGAGTGCATTTGTCACTTGAGAAACAGCTGTAATATAAACAGCACTGAGGCAGCAGTGGCTGCCACACATGGGGAAACACAGGATTCTCCTGGCTGCTTTAGGTACTAATCTGTGCAAAAGCTTCCATACAGGCCAGGAGATACCATTTCATAAGCCATCCACACATCCACTTTAAACTGCCAGCTCAGAGCTTCTCTGAGACAGATTCTGGCTTCTCTATGCTTGTTCCTGACTGTTCACCACCCAGCAGGCTTGGAGAAAGCCCAGTATTTTTTCTGCCCTTTAAAAATTTTTATTTAAAAATAAAAACCTCTTTGCAACCCTACTGCATTTGCTCTTTTTGCTCATTGCATCCCCCTGTTCAGACATTAATAATGGTTTGAGTTTGCCCAGTCAGCCAAACACCAAGAACTTTCATGCCTTTCACCTGTTGAGAAAACAAAGGAAATGCAGCTTTGTTTCCACTGCAGGAAGGATCACAAGAAACTCTCACTTCCTGTTCCAGGAAGCTGCTTAAGAACTTCCTGCACCACGGGAGAGTTGCATTTCATCCTGAACCAAGTCACCTCCCACTCTGCCCTCATGGGTATTACACGCAGAACTCAGCAGGTCCACCTGGAGGCCAACTTCACTATTAGAGGTGGCTGATGTGGAGTTAGACAAGTGAGGCCCCAAGGGGAAGTTTAAAAGAGGAAGGAAATGAGGAAATTTCATAAGAAAAGCATATCAGATTCTGAAAAAGAGAGCACACACTACTGCAGGGTAAATCAAGCCTTTGCTAGTCCACATTACACCTCAGTTTGCAGATGACATTACCTAGATGCTTACTAAACCAGTTTCAGGTTGGTAGTACTGACATGCTGATTCTACACACGCAGGAAGCAAGCAGTTCCCCACATGTCAGAAGTGCCTTCGGTCCACTGAGCCATCCTTCATGCTTGATAGACATGCTAGATCTACAAATCTGAGCCTTCATCTCATAAATCACAAGGTTTTCCTAACAAATCACAGACCTTCCAGGCTAACCACACATTTATAATGAGGCCAGTGAAAAAAAGCAGAGCATATCACAGAGGAAAGAGCTGCAACTAGAGCTCGTAATCCAGTGCTTCTTCCTTATCGACAGGGAACGACTTAGACTCACTTTTATGAAGCACAGTAAGCTGTGGACTCTGCAAAAGGCTGTAAAACTTCAAGATCACCATGAAATAAACACAGTACCTCTCAACCTGGAGAGGCTTTTCCTTCTGAACACCTGCTTGCTATTCAGGTAACCAACTGTTTTGAGGTTAGCAACTTCACAGTATCAACAGCTAATGTGTGAATCACATTTATGAACCAGCAGCAGTAGAATTTAATGTGAAGTTTTTTTCACTTCATACAATTCACATTGTGAGGTATGACTTTTTCCATTCTGAAACTATAAAAATATATTCCCAGAGTCTGGATCAAGTTCAGTAATTTATACTGATAATAAACATATAATCAAGTGTTGTCAAGGAAGACCTGTCCCAGTACAGCAAGTTTAGAGTTAAAGGATTGACTGGGGCAACTCAAAATGGAGTGCGAGCTCTTCTTAGAGTTTCTTTTCTTTCCACCTAAAGATGCACCTGTGGGGTCTTTTGCACATTCCTCTTCACCACAGTCAGAAGTCTGCTTTAAGGGGAATTTCTTGTTTTTCTGAAGTGAGTAAAACTCCCTCATTAAGTCTTCCACTTCCCACTGCTCTTCTTTCCGCTTCCGACAGCAGTGCAGTGCTGCAGGGTCTATGGGGTGAGCTTCAGTGTTGAAGATGTACCCTCCAGCATTCAAGATGCATTCGCCATAAGGGGTGATCACAACATCAAAGTCTGATCCATCGTTGTGAATGAAGTTGTCTGGGTCAAACAGTAGGTACAAATATTTCACTGTTTCAGCCAAAAAGAAGGATTCCATGCGGTTGTCCAGTCTGTGATCTCTCAAGTCTTTGATCTACAGAAGAAGAGAACCAGCGGGTTACATTTATATCAAATTCAAGAACTCAGGGGGAAAAAAAAAGTAAAACCAGCTTGCAATTCATCTACGTCAAACAGCACAGTATCAATACACTCCATATCTTAGATGGTAGTATACAGTATACCAACTAAATTTCATCTGTTTTGAATTAATATAATCCAGTGATTCGAAACAGGAAACTAAGTCAAGAGAAATGTACTTCCTACACGGGTAAGGAGAATAATCTTCTCATCATTTACCTAACTAAACGAACAAGCAAACACTTTAAATCTTCAGAAAAGAGAACTTCCAGCTGTTTAATGAGTGGATGAGATCCCCTAGAAAACTGACTATAGGGACAGATGAACTGATCAGAGCTGGCAACTCTTTAAGGATGCCTTTTTTTAGAGTGCAAAAGCTCACATCCTCATGTGTAAGAAATGAAACAGGGAAGGATGAAACCAGCATGGCTAAGCAATAATCAGCTGGACAAATTGAGATGTTATAAGGAAATGTTCCTGCTTCCACTGCCTGTACATGTGGCCTGGGAAGAGTACAGGGAAGAGAACGTGATGGGATTAGGAAAGCTAAGGCACAGATAGAACTAAAATTGACAAGGAATGCAAAATAAAACAAGACGGGATCCTATAGGGTCACTGGTCAGAACAGAAAGGCCAAGGAGAGTGTACTCCTCTGGTACATGAGAAGGGAGAACAGGCTATAACAGACATGTGAAGGCTGAGCTACTCGGGCTTTTTGCCTCTTCACTGGCAGTCAGGCTTCCCGTGTCTCTCAAATCCCTGAACTTCTGGGTGCTTTTCATACTTGTTTGTTTTACAACAGACAGGCAGAGGCCCATTCACTTCTACAGAGCATATGAGCCCTCCTGCCAATGTGGGACTCCTCATATCTACCAAGATACAGGAAAGCTGAGGAGATTCTGATGCCTATGTTTTAAGCTCTGGTGTGACAACCAGTTAACAGAATTTGGCCTGCTTTTCAGGCTGCAAGAAAAGTTACTCCCAGAAACATGATCAGCAGTTCAGCTTTAGAGAAAAACAAGGGGTTTATTTGAAAAAGAAGTCATGTTTTAATAGACGTGATCACTTGACTCAAAGCACATCATCATCCGTAAGTACACTTTCTATACAAAAGCTGCTGTTTAGCAGCCACACTTACAGTTGCAAACCCACAGTCCACCTTGCTGATCTTCTCTATTGACTCCACTGCATCTCTTCCCAGTTCTAAGAGTATGGGATCTCGTGTAGCACGGTACAGATACATTGCACTCTCAATCAGCTCTGCAAAAAACAAAACAAGACCAACCTCAAACCAAAACTAACACACAGTTGCAAGCACGAAGATTACCAAACCATGCATATGTCGAAGAGAAGATGTTCTCTGAATTATCAATACTGTTTTAATATGACCACATAAGCTTGTCTTGTGCTTCCTCTTGCTAAGGACACACAGACTTGCTTCTAGTGAAGATGTGCAACAAAGAAATTCACTGTAACTATGTTCCATCAACTCAGGTAAGACTGAACAGTGCTCCCTTCCACACTGAAGAAGAGGAGCAACACAAAAGGATTAAAATTCAGTTGTCAAAATAAGCAAAGATAGACGTTTCTAGAAAGGACTACAAATAAAATTGAACCTCTCAAACATAATGTTTAGAGAAAAAGCTGTAAAGCTTTAGAACACAATGAAAACTGTCAGTATAGGAACACTGTATGTAGGCGACACGTGCACTTAAAAAAAAAGTTTCTGTTGTTGGTATAATACACACTGAAGTTAACGTTGGTGTTCTTGGTAGAAGTATAGGATTTCACTAAATGCTCAGACCAAAAGGTAATTTATTACAAAGCTTTACTGACCTAATAACCACGTGTGAGATTTTTGTAAGAAAAAAAAAAAGCCAAACAAAAAGATCTTAATAGGAAAGAGATTGTATTGCAGGATTACAAACAACATTAATCCTCTTATGTGTTGATGTCTACTCATGTAACTGGAATTAATTTGATTCAGGAACTCAGCAGAACTAGAGCAGTCTTCCACTTCCTAAATCAAAGGGTATAAGCAGTTACAATAACATTTCACTTTAGTAAGTAAAACCATTCCATGTTAGAGAATCTAACACAAACCTGTCATATCTGATGCAGAAAACTCAATTCATTAACAGGGCCCCTTTATAGAATAACACTATTGTCTGTTTTTTTAGTAGCCCTGCCTTTGTGAATGGCAGAAAGCAAAGCATCTGGCTTTGACCAATGGACATCAATGGTGAAACCCATGCAGGAACCAAGTCAGAACAAAACTGGGCAGGAGCTTTTAGATGACAGTTACTGCTAACATCGGGTCTGATCTCACCACCAGAGCAAAACCAGAACTTCATGTTCCTTTTTATTTCATTTCTGCTTACCTGGCCTGAGTGGGTATCCTTCTCTCTTGTCCACTGTATAGCCCTGAGGAATGTTGTAGAACTCAGGCAGCCCACCAAACTGCTTCCAAACAGTGTAATAGTTGAGGAAGGTTCGCATGGCATTATCTACATCCCCAATTAGGCTCTGAGAGAGACAAAACAATTAGCAAAGCAATGTCAGAGTGAAGAAGAAACAGTACAAAGGTTGATTCAGTAACACTCCCATAGTCAAAACAAGGGATGAGAAATGAGTTGCTCAGCAAGTCTAAATGGTATGATAAGCATTGAGGCACGATGCCTTAATAGGTAGAACTGAAGAGGCACTAGATACTGCTTTTCTCTTAGATAACATTATTTCAGGTGTGCGAAATTCAAAGTCGCCTTGATTTTCAGTTAACAGAAGGCTGAGTTTCCTTTAGAAGAAGATCCAGTTTGTTGCAGTAGGGATAACCAAGTCCCAGACCAAACATAAGTACTGATAAGAAAGCAAACTTCTCAGTGTATTTCTGTGGGAAGCATTCATGAGAAGAATGCATTTATATGGTAGCAGCAGAAAAGCTGTTTTGTTTTTCCTTTAGGTTCCCATCTAGATTATCTAGATTCCCCTAGATTATCACCATCAGCAGAGTTTGCTACAACAAAGCCACCTTCTATGCTTAGTAACTTTTTTCAATTAGACCACAGGTGGAGTCAACATTTACTCTTTCAAAAACTGAGGACTACTGCAGACATCACCAGAGATTGGAACAGAGCTTTAAACCAGCACAGATGAGGGTTATATCTGTAACTCATATTTTATAGATCAACTTAAACAACATCACTGTATGCTACCAATATGACAGCTCTCACCTGCAGGCCTGGCCAATAAGCCTCCAGAGACTGAAAAACAGGCATGGATACTGTTCCTTTGTACATCTGAACCCAGAGGTACCAGTCATCAAACTTTGTGTAATTTTTGATAGCTTTGTTATATTCTATGTATCAAAAGAAAAAAAAAAAAAAAAAGCATAGATGAGTGGGTAATAAAACAAATTTTCTTCTTTTTCAGAATGACTGAAGTCCCCGTTTCACCTCAGCTATGTCAAACGAATGAGTTGTGCTTTCCTCCTTGTCAAAATGTGCAGTGTGATAACTCTTATCACAGATTGTTCCAAAGTATTACAGCAAAGACACTGAGAACAGTCCCAAATGGAACTTATTAGCCTTATTCTCCTACAGGGAAACTTTTACAGGTGAAGTCAAGGGCACATTCCTGGGACCCTTCAACACAATGAAAAACAAACAAAACAACCAACCAGCTTACCTAGGAACATGGACATCAGCTCCTTGTCCTGCAGCAGAATGGCTCCTTTAACAAGGTATTCAAAGTAGGAATCCACTCCTGCTCCAATGCCAGCATCTTGGGCCACCCATTTGGCAGTTACCACATCAATATGGTTACCAACCTGAAGGAAGTGTGGGGAGAAGGAAAGAGAGTGCTAGAGTGGAAATAGAGCTCATCTTTTAAACAATTAAAATAATTCCCACAACAGCAACATCACACAAAAAGCCTCTAACCTCCTCTCAGAAAAAGATTCACAGGGACAATATCAATGAGTGTTTTCTCTAGTACAAGAGATGTCTATCAGCACCAGGGAAGTACAAAGCATAGAAAATAATTACTTGTGGATATTCTGCTTTCAGGACAAACACTGCACTGGCCAAAACAAAATGTCATGCTACTGTAAAAAAAACACAGTCTGAGCATCATGTGATTGGTACTAATTTCTATCTTACGAAAGCATAGAGAAGGATGATGAGGTACAGAGCAGGATACCAAGAACATCAAGGGCATGAGAGAGCTGCCATGCTAACATTTAAATAGATCCTTCACACCTGGCAGTCTTCAGCCTCCAAAGAGCTGAAGGAGAATTTAAGAACAATTGTAACTAGCTTTGCAAAGACAGGAAAAAAAGTTATTCAATTTCTTTCCAGTGCAACAATCAGGGCATCAAATAAAAATAAACAGACCCTAAAGCAAACAGAAGTGTCTCCAGCAGGCACCAGGCCTGCTGAAGTTCAATGTGGTTTGAATTTTGGGTAGTCTTGTGTGGAGCCATGAGTTGGACTTGATGATCCTTGTCGGATCCCTTCCAACTCAAGGTGATCTATGATTCACACAGCATATGAATACATCTATTATACTTGACATACATTCAAAAGCAGCTAGACATTAACTGAAGAAAGATTGATCAGGTGACAGTGAACACAGTGCTGACACTTCTAGCTCTGGAGAGCCCCAGAACGCTAGCTGTAGAGGCTAGAAATACCCTGGTGTTCTTATTTCCTTCCACAGGCCACTGTCACACCATGCATTGATAGATCTTTCATGTAATGTTGTACAGTCACTGTTACAACAGCTGCAATGCCCAGCAGAAGGCATTTTTGTCTCCCAGCCACATCTGTCCTGGAGCAAAACAACGGCATTATGCCGAGTTGCAGCACTAAAGCAAAGATGTGCATGCTGCGTGTCTTCAGGAACAACATCAAGCACATGACTTTCAGCCTCATTGTTAGCACTGTGGTTATTTATCTAATGCTTTTTCCTTAGTTTATACTTTCAACACTTAAAATTGCATCCCCTTAAGCTATATGAAAATTCAAAGTCTATGTCCTCACTCACCAGTCCAATATCTGAGCGGTTTTTCCACAGTGCCTTCAGAGCCTTCCTGGCAACATCCTCAAACACTGGGTCACCAGTAAGGTGGCTTAAAGTGGCGAATTCCACTATAAAAGTACCAATTCCAGCAGTACAGGTAACTGGGGTCTCCCCAGGGTTTACTCCGTGCAACAAGTTCACTGTTCCATAGGGCATCCCAGTGGGAGTCTGAAAAGCTGAAACAAAATTTTTGGTTCACGTGAGGGCGTTCACTGTTACATCTTATCAGATTGATAAGAAGGTGCACCCTACAATCCCAGGAACATACAGCAGCAACAAACTGGACTGGAGCCACAGAAGCTACTGCAGATCTACTCTCCCCTGTCCAGAGCAGAGGCTGCATCCCTGCACAAACACAGTAGTCAGTGAAACATAACTACAGATGCAGGTCAGCAGCATACAAAAACTGAGCTCATGATTGCTCAAGGGTAGCCCAGGGTGCATGCAGAGAAGGAAATGGTGTCATGCTGTCAGAGCACACATCCTAGCATAGCTCACAGAGGGGCAGATAAGGCTGTGTCTTCTTGTCTTTGCAAGCTGTTGTTTCACAGTCTTTATAACACTTCTCATCCGTATAAAATATTTTCCACAGCAAGCAATTAACAAATTGCTGAATTAAGCACATACAACACTTGGCACACACGTGGACAACTTGTGCTCTGAACTTACAAGATGCCTTCCTGCAAACAAAGGAAGTTCATCTCTTTAGAGCTCAGGGAACGTAGGACTGTTCTGTGAGCTCAGAAATCAAGCAGTGCCATCCTCCTCCAATGCACCAGTCACTTCAGGAACCACAGCAGCACAAAACAGACAAGTTCTCACCTGGCAGCAGTTTGCGAGCTGCTTCCTCTGCCATCCTCAGGAGAGGTCCAGAGCAGGGCCATCCCACCTCCACCTCAACGCCAGCCTTCTTGGACAGCAAGTGAGCAGAAAGGAGGCCACCAACCACTGGAAGGTGCACAGTGAGAATCCCATTAGAAAATGCTGGGACAGAGGGAGAATGAAGTCCCAAAACAGTTATATTTTATCTTGATGCAGAACAGTATTCATGAGGAAGAAAAGTGAGATGGCACATCAGTAAGACCCTAATTCAATGCCTCAGAAGAGTTGTTTGTTCCTTCCTGTTTGCAGTAGGTACCTGGGTATATTTATTCCATTATATTAGGAGCATCAGATCCCACTTGCCCTCCTGTATCTGCAGTGCCCTGCAGAAAATCAAAAAGCTACAAGTATAGTGGCTGTGATGTCCTAAAGAGGAATTGTGTTTCATTTCTTCCAGACAGCTTTATGTCATGTTTTTGTAATACAGCATACCTTACTAAACTCCTTGGAGAAAAAGGCCTAGGTTAGAGTAAAGAATTGTAGTTTGACTGTCAGAGACTGTGAGTTCTCAGCCCCTTTCACAGGTTTCCCTGATGTCACATAACAGGCATAAACACAGAGAAATTACTGTGCTGCAAAAGCTCGCTCAATACTGTTTAATAGGAGAAACAACAAAAAAAGAGCATAACTAGCAGCTATGTTCCCTGTCTCTTCGTCTCACAGCACCAAAGCAGTGAGGTGCTCAATAGGGTACAAGATTCCACTCCACTAAAGGCAAACATCTTTGTAATTTTCAAAGAAAAAAAAAAAAGACAAGTTTTATTTTACAGCACCAAAGCAAAAAATTAACAATCACAGAATCACAGAGTCACAGAATGGCCAGGGTTGGAAGGGACCTCAAGGATCATGAAGCTCCAACTCCCCTGCCACATGCAGGGCCACCAA
>JAOWBP010004554.1:1954095-1975619 GCA_028571105.1 Tragopan temminckii | reverse complement strand
CACTTGCAGACGGAGGAAGACCGGAAGAACCTGACCCGGATGCAAGATCTTATCGACAAGCTGCAAAGCAAGGTCAAGAGCTACAAGCGCCAGTTTGAGGAGGCGGTAAGTGCACGTCCCCTCTGCTGCTCTTCTCTGGGGGTACTCAGGACATCCCTCACCCTGTCCCTGCCTCCCCTCAGGAGCAGCAGGCCAACTCCAACCTGGTGAAGTACCGCAAAGTGCAGCATGAGCTGGATGATGCTGAGGAGCGAGCTGACATCGCTGAGACACAGGTCAACAAACTGCGTGCCCGCACCAAGGAGGTCATCACCTTCAAGGTAAGGCCCAGCCCTGCTGCCCACCCGCTGCAGCCAGAGGAGCAGCTGCACAGCACCAACACCCTTCTCTTCCACCAGCACGAGTAGGAGGAGCCTGGCTATCTGCCCTGCCACCTGCTGTACCTTGGAGGCAAATGGCTGCAACAGTCACTGCCAGCTTTGCACCGAGTTAATAAATGTAGCTGTGCCAGGACCGGCTCCTTTGTGTCTGTGCTGGGATGAGGGGCTGCAGCAGCGAGGTGCAGAGTGAGCTGGGATCTCTGGGAGCATCTTTCACAGCCAGACAGCAGCCACAGGCACAGGCTTTTCCCTACCCTGCACCAGTTTGCTTCAGATGGGAAAAAAAGAACTCCCTCCTCACTGCCATCAGAAGCCCCAGGCACACACACTGAGCTGCGGCAGACCAGAGCTGAGGGACAGGGCAGGGTGGAGTGCAGAACAGACCTCATCAAACCATCATAAGCACAATCCTCTGTGTGCAGCACAGAGAGTTTGACCAGGGCTTTGGCAAAGGGACTACGAAAGAAAAGACATCTCCACTAGTTTCTTTAAAATAGATTTCTTTAATAGTTTCCATTTAATATGTTTATTTGCAGTTAGTAAATTGGCATTCACCTGGGCAGCACACACCTCAGCGCTCCGTGGGGATAGTGCAGGCTTCCAGATGTTAGTGACCAGGCTCCCAGCTCTGTCCCCATCCTTACACCCACTACAGCCTCTGTCTGGTCCCAATGAGGAGCACTGCCTGGGGCAGCTGACAGAGAAATGAGCAGCCCCACCTGTGCTGTGCTCCAGGCCCCCTGCAAGCAGAGCTGGCCCCTACAGTCCAGCACACGCTGTTGCTGGAGGCTTCCAGCCTGGGCCTCTGCAGCCAGCTCAGCCTGAAGGTGGATGCAGAGCCAAGCTGCCTGCAGCAGGCAATGCCCCAAAAATGCAGGGCAGAGTGGAAATGGCCACACTCCCACATGGGGAGGGAGATTCACCAGCTGGGAGCACAGCCAAGGACAGACAGAGCCTGGCCCCTCACTGCTCGTTACATAAATACAGAGATGTAAATGAGACTTTGCAGGTTTATAGCAGCAATCATTGGATACCCCAATTAACTAGACTATGGAAAAGGCATCCCTTAACTTAAAAGCCTTTTAATTTGAAGCATTTATTTTAAGTGTACATCTATTACAGTTAAGAAGAAGCAAAGATACACCAAAACACAAATACCCAAGAACAAAAAAGTACAGATGAGAAAAATTAGCTGGGGGAGGGAGAGCACAGGGTGAGGGTGAGCTGATGGAGAGCAGAGGGGCAGCTGCCATAGCCGCAGCACACTGGAGCTGGGCACAGCCTGCCCAGGGCTCGCCCTGAGCAGAGACTGACTGTCCCAGCCTAAGCTCAGCAGCTCTGACCACCCTGCAAGCAAAGCACTGCCTGCTAGTCGGAGCAGGACACAGGAGTGGGAGATAAGCAGGGAGTGACTTCAGAGAGCAAGTCCTGTACGTGGGGCTGGAAGCCTCCTCCTCTCAGCCAGGTCCCAGTGCAGGGACCCCTCAGAGGGGGCTCCGTTCTGCTGGCAAGGGATAGAGACAAAACGTCACAGCTCAGGGATGTCCTCACCCCTGGGCCCCAGAGAGCCAACATCAAATTGTCTCACGTAAGTCAAAAAAGATTTCTTTAAAAATTCAGATGCATTGTTTCAGAAAACAGTTTCCTTTGAGCTGGAGTTGCAAGATGCAATGTTTTGAATTCAGTGCAGTGATGCAGGATTTCAGACCGTATTTCACTCCTGGGAATGTGATGTTCTTGGAGCAACACAATGAACACTGGGGAGCTGGCAGAGTGTGCACAGGCCTGGCAATCATGAATTGTGACTGCCAAAGCCTGCTTTCCCCCTTTCCCAACAGATCCTGCAAAGTTATTTTCAACTCGGAGTGTTTATTCCCAGCATTTAACACGTTCTGATTAAAACAGATCCAGAAAAACTGACGTCTCCACTCAATATTGCACTTAAGATTTATGTGTGTGTTGATATTGAGGACCTAAAGCAGAGACTGACATAAGACTTTCACGCACTGCAGGTTAGCATCAAGAGCAATGGTCCTGAAAAGGATTTTAAAACCAGATTAGTTACCCAAAAAGGGACGAGCCCCAAGTTTAAAAAAATTAGTACATTTTAATGCTAGTGCTCCATGAAAAAGCCAACGCCTGTTGCAATTCCACCACTGAAATGTCTCTGTGCTCCGCAGCATTGTGAAATGCCTTCAGGTGGGGAGGATCTGCAGGAAAGAGCGCAGGAGCAGAGGATCTCTCCTAACACAGACAGCGGCTGAACAGATTTAGTACCAAATGATCCAAAAGTAGATGATAAAGAGGTGACTGGAGCAAGGGCTCTCAGGAATTAAAAGCGCGCACACACACACACACTCACACTCTGACCAACCCTAAACCCCTGATTCCAAACCCAAACAGAAGATTTGCACCTGGAGGAAACCCTCTGCACATGGCTAGTGCATCCAGGTCCCAAGCAGACTGGCTCCTTGGAGCTCACATTTGGAGGGCAATTGCTGTGCTTTTCAACTTACTAATTCTGATAGCCACGGGAAAGAACCATAACTCAACTGGCACACACAGACTATCCTCATCTGTCAGCTCAAAACTCTCTGACCATCCACGTTTGACTGGGAGAGAGAGAAAGTATAAAAGAAAGAAAAAAAAAAAGGGGGGGTGTCATTTTTTTGCAGGTGATTCTTTTTATCCCAGAACAACTGGAAAATACATCCCTGAATGTGAACCCAGAGAGCTTTCAAAGTCTCATCCATCAGAGGTCAGAGATAGGGATGGGGTTTGGACAAGGCGGTGACGCTCCGCGGTTCCGAGCCGCGCACACACACACAGCACAGCGTATCCCTGAAAATCCACGGGCTGAGAGGTACCCTCCGAGCGCTGCCCATCAGAAGCCAGAGCGAAGAATTACTCCTCAGAAAAGTCTCTGTCAATGTCCATATATGCCTCGTCGATGTAGCTAACTATGGCACAGGGGGATGTCCGGTCTGGACTGAGCAGTATAGATACAGTCTCTTTCCAGTAGGTAAAACTAATACATGAGCTCTGCGGGAAGAGATGGAGAGCAGTTAGTGTGGTCAGCAAGCATGATGTGCAGCAGGAGAGACATCACAACAAAGGCATTCAGTAGAGAAAACTGAAAATTGCTTCCTATCCAGCCCAGGTTCATAGAATCATTTGGATTGGAAGGGACCTCAGAAGGCCATCTGGTCCAACTACCCAGCAACAGGGACACCCACAGCTCCACCAGTGCTCAGAGCCCCAGCCTGACCTTTGGTGTCTCCAGTGATGGGGCACCCACCACTCTGGGGTTGTCGCCCCCCTGGGCAACCTGTGCCAGTGCCTGTGCCTCACTACCCCCATTCTAAAGAACTTCTTCCTTATATCCAGCATCCCCTCTTGTAGTTTGAAGTCATTTCCCCTTGTCCCATCACAACAGACCCCACTCAAGAATCAGTTCCTTTCTTTCTTGCAGCCCCTTTAGATACTGAAAAGCCGCTCCCAGGTCTCCCCAGAGCCTTCTCCTTTCCAGGCTGCACAGCTCCAGCTCTCTCAGCCTGTCCTCATAGGGGAGGCATTCCATCCTTTGGGGCACCCATAACCCTGCAGAGAGCAGCACGGGGTTGGGCAGGCAGGGCTGCCCAGAAGCAGGCCACACTCACAAGCTCCAACTCCTCTGTTGTCCAAATCAGGCACAAAGCAGGTCACTGTGGTGCTGCAGATGAAGCCAGAGCTGGCAGAGCGGCTCCCGCTCCTGCAACAACCAGATACTAGCAGCCCCACTCTACACTAACCATTGTCTGCTATTTACCCACTGGACAACTGTATCTGATTCTATGCACCAAACAGTAGCCCAAGACACAGCATGTATGTGCATGCAAGCACAGCACCCTGAAACAGTGTGGCAGACAACTTTGCTATCAGCAGCATCTCCTGTCTGCAGCCCAAGAGACCACGGAAACATCAACGCAAGCCATGGCACGAGCTGCAACACCATGCCCAGCCACTGCAGGGCCCAGGGCACACAGCCAGCCCCACTTCTGCCAGGCTGTCAGATACTGCTGTAATTGATTCTGGCTATGGTCATAGGTCCACATACATTTTCTAAGCAGGTGCTGTCTTTATCCTTGTTGAGGTAATGCTGTTGCCAGAATCGCAGAAGACTGTGGAAGTTGTTCAGGATGAAGCCTGGATATTTTTCTGTGTATTCCATCTGTTGCAAAGTGCGCAGATAAAATGGCAGCTTTTCTTTCCTTCGGGCCAGCATTAGGATAACTAAACTTGTGTTCAAACAACTGACATTTTCCTAGAAATAAAAACAACACAAAAATTGATATCTTGGCTGTACTCATGTCCTCACAAGGCATGCTCACGGTGAGCACGTGGAGGAGGTGCTCCCATTTGTATCAGGAAAGAAGGGATATGGATCTGCTCAAGCAAAACCAGGTTCCTCCCTGCTCCCAACCCAGCACCAGCGAGATAACAAGAAAGTTACTGCCAGCTCTTTACCTGTGTAAGTGTCTGTACATGAATAATATTAATGAGACGGAAAAGAAAGGACATTCTCATGGACATCTGGGACATGTATGTTAACAGGCGGCACTCTGACAGGACTTCTGCAACTGCAGCAAGAGAAAAAAGACACTCATCAGGTGCTTGAAGTTCAGACACACTGATCACACACCGCAGCAATAAGAGCTAGTGGTTAGGCTGTAGGAACAAAGGTCCATAGCAACGTTTCTGTCTGATACTAAAATCTGTGGAAGTCTAGGCTTAAGATAACCACCATCACAATCAAGCACATTTCTTGTCCTTTACCTTTAGCATCAGACTGATTCTCAAATCGGTCCAGAGACAGCGTGATGCAGCGAACCAGCATGTTGGAGTCAACCAATGAACTGTTGATCTGGTTTAGAAATATCTGGAACTAAAGAGAAATAATTCAGCATTCCATTAAAAAAGAAACAGAAGTTGTCCTACTCGGGCACACATAGATGAGGTCACACAGAACAGCATTTCATACCCTTTTCAGAATGTGTATGGCCTGCAGGTGTAACAAACTACCTCATCAGTACAGGGGAACTGTGAGCCTAAGCAGGAAGAGCTACAGAGTTGGGCAACAGTAAGCTCATCCAGATTCTTAGCACTGAATGAATAAAGTTTTTGAAGGTTATCAGAGAAACCACCTTGGGTTCTGAGCACAAACACCTGAAGCATGCACACCACCAGCACAGGCATGCACAGATGTGGACAACTTCCTTGCGAAAGGGAGAGCAAGGCCTAGGCTAGGTCTGAATGCCAAAACACATCTGGTTATTTTCTTCTCACACAAACACATACACTCATCATTTGTGTTAAGCCTAACAAAAACAAAAAGAGATGTACAATCCTGGCCTTGTAAATATATCTCTGCTTCTATTCTCCAAGATCTGCCAGACCTGACAGCAACCAGAGGAAAACTGAAGTCACATAAGCAAGAATAGGAGGCAACCCAAAACCTACCCAAGAGCTGTGCATAAAAGCACAAAATCACTTTGCAAAAAGAGAGCTGCCCATTCTTGATCTACATCTACAACTCAGTTTTCTACATAATCACATCAGGTGTGACTTAACACGCCTGCAAGTTCAAATAATATTGAAGAAAATATCTGATAGTACAAAAAGGCATAAGGGTATTTTTAAGTCATCTCCATTAAGGATGCATTTACTTTTGTAATCAAGCTCCAATGAAACATTTTTTTTTGGAGCCGACCTGAATGTTTGTAGTAGCAGGTTAACCCAAATGCCTACGACTTCACACTAAGTGTTCTATCACCTCTGAGCCCTGACCTTGGCCCTGACCCATCACGTACCTGGGCAACACTTACTCAACAGCTCAGCACTTGCTGACTCAGAGCAACTGGGAATGTGCCTAAAAACACGACTGTATGCAGCAACATGTGTGCTCATGAAGAGATTCTGGCAGCTCACTCTGTGTTTACAGTGCACCGAGCTCAGTGGTCAGACCAAAAGCAGCAAACGAATCTGAGTTTCCAAGTGCTACGTTTGATTATGAGGGTGTAAGCTGACCTGCTGGTGACGGCTTTTACAAATATTTACCTTCTCATCTGTGTTGATATACTTGTTGAACCTCTTAAATGCATCAATATTGAATTTCATCAGTTCTCCCAGAAGGTCAAAGTAACTCTGAAGCACATCCCGTGATTTGCACTCACTATCAACAATGCAGTAGAGAATATGCTGGAACGGGAGGAAAACATGTTATTGTCACAGTTGAGCCCATGTTCTTTGATTTAATCACTAATTTCAAACTCTTTCCTGCAGGTTTAGTTCTTAAATTTGAACTAAAGACAAAAATTCAGGGGAGTCCCCTCTATTAAATGAAATTCCCAGCGATGCAATCTATAGAGTTGGCCGCCCCTTGCTTGGTTGCCATGAGCAGAACTCACAAATGCTTTGTAAAACTTGTTCTGTTGCTACAGAGTATTTAATGCTGTATTTTTACCCCCCCTTGAATTCTTTACAGATAAATCCTTCTCAACTGCTACACAGCTATGTTACACAGGCAGCTTGACAAGTAATTCATTACCTCCAGAAGTCCTCTCTTTAGCAGGAACATCTGGTCTGCATAGGAGGTGGTGCCTCGCAAAAAACTTTCAACTGCTCTTGCTTGCCAAAACCTGAGAAATGAAAGAAAAGAAGTTTTAATTTTGGAATAAAGATAGGAATTCTATCACAACTACAATTTAAATTTCCTAACCAGTTTCATTCCAATCCGAAGCTGGAGAGATATCTGTTGATCCTGCAGAAAACCACTGCCTGTACTGGGTATGAGGTTCAATGCAAGCTTTGGCACTCTCCCTCACCTGCACTGCCACTGTTAGCCAAGCACAACAAAGCCACATTATCTTCACAGCTTATGGTTTTTGAGCATTTTCAACTGCATTTTCATGTGAGCTGCATGAAAACAGAACAACCTTCCATTCAACTCAAAACAGCACGCTGCAATGTAAAGCCAGCCTACCTGAAGGAGGATTCAGCTGGTTCCTTCTTCATGACCTGAAGCAGTCTGGTCAACAAACCTCTCTTCCCATCACAGACAAGACTCCTAAAACATGGGAAGAAATGACCGTGACTGGGAGGGCTGGCAAACACTGCACTCTGTACAACACTGAAGTGCTCCAAAAGATAAAGCCCACAGTATTCAATACGCATCACGAAAACTCATTAACAGTTCTACCACTGGCAGAGTTCTCAATGGCTTTGGTAAACGTCTGCAATAGCTGCAACATGACTTACAGATAAATCCTAGAAGAAAAAAACACTCCTTTTCTCTCAACATTTTAACAGTAGGATGGGTCAGAAGTTGGACAAGATGATCTCAGAGGTCTCTTCTAACTTTAATGATCCTAAGACTCAGTACTTCTTGTATTAAATAACATCCTCAGTGAGGCATTCACCTACAGGAATTTCGTGCAGAAGCAATGCCTTAAACTCATGTATCAAGAAAGGCAACATGGAAACAAAATACAAAGGATAGAAAAGAAACTAAGTTTATGCCAGAAACCAAGCAATGTTGCAATATCTGGTTACACAAACCATTTTAAAGAGGCAGAGCAGGATGCCTCTCACCATGCTCTTCTACTCAAAACATCCTCAGCAGGTGCATTCATGCATTAACCTGGCCATCCTTACCAGCACCTCTGCTGGACAACCAGGAGTCTCTTGAATGAACCCTTGTGGGAAGTGGTTTACCTAGCATTCTAGCAGTACTCTGACAATCAACCCTGTGAGTACACCATACATTATATTGTGTTTGCATATCAGAGTTAAATATTTAAGATCTTGTTAAAACAAATCAGCAAATCTAACAAATATTCAACTGTAGCACTAGAGATTCTGTAAGCAGTTTAACAATTAATCTAATCTAGCTTACTCTCGTTTTTAGCCAGTCTTAAAATACAGAATTCAGGCAGACACCTTCAGAAATGTTTATGCAGCCCACAAATTGACATTGTGTGCACAAACTGCTCCTGAATCTGAAAACTAAGATTTATCAGTAGCAGTAACTGATGCATTAGAGGGATCTCAGCTTAATTCCCAGCTCTGTCTGCAATGCTAGCAGTGAGAAAAGCCTAACATGCAGCCAAGCTGAGAACTTTATAAGTTTGGGCTCTGAAATCAAAATCCTCATTTTAAGTTGCTTCTGTTTTTAAAGAGAGCACAAGCACACTAAGTTTGCTAATGACCATAAACACCACACAAAGCTAGACACTTCCTGCTGAAAAATGTGACTGAAATCAAAGCAAATGTGGTGGATCTCAAACAAAACAGGTGACATCAAATTTCCAGTGTAAACGCTTGCATAATGCTAGCAGCTGCTGTCCTTGAGCCCTCTGTCCCTACTCACCTGTCTGTGTTGACAACTGCATCAACTTCAGGAATGTTGGCTTTATGGGAGATTGCACTCAGCTCATTAAGTTCTTGGCTGTTTAAAAGGAGATATTTGTTCCTAAAACAAGACAATTGGGGGGTAGGGGAGAAAAATGTGATGAATCCATCCAAGTGGCAAGCAAACACACAATTCTGTGGGAAGTAATGCCACACGCCTCTGAGGGCTGCAGAACAAGGCAATCAGTTTTCACCTCTCCATCTCTCACAGCCTTTCACCCTACTACTCTCCACCACAGCTCACTCCCTCCCTAGGCCCACCAGCTGCTGTTTTGTGAGCCGTTTCTCACACAACTTTCAGCACCAAGCAGCTTTGAGATGCATATTCTGTGCTGTTCATCATCGTATGGATAGTTTTACAAATATTTGCTTCTAGATGGCTTTTGAAAATCTCAGCAACAGTTTGATGAATTTCTGCAGACATAAATAGTAAACTTTTTTTCACAGCTTCCAACAGTTTTTCTCCCCCAAATAATGACTATGTTGCTTATCAGCAATTAGCCTCAATTGGAAAGCAGCAACTGCAGGAGTACTCAGTCTTCCTGGTATTTTAAATACTCTGGAATTATTTAAAGGCTTCATAAAATACAGAGAACAGGAATGGATATTAGAAGGAGGAATTTGCATAAATGCTTTATCAAATAGTGTTTTTTTCTTAATGAAAGCCAGAGTTTCTCTGTGCAAGAGCTGTGCAGAACAAGTCTGACAATGCAGAAATGTACTCCAGAGGCTCCTCCAATTCCAGCATGTTCTCTACTTCAAATTCATCAGTAACAGATAACAAAGTGGTACTTCCAAGAAACACAGAGGAGTACATGATGCAGCAGTGGATGTGGGGGTGTGCAAAGGGATCCTATGAATCAAAACACAGCAATTATAAAGAAAATAAGTTATTAGACCAGAAAGGTGATAGGGATGCCTTCTTGCTTCAAACGCTATCTTCCAGATTAGTGCCCAATGAGACTGCCATGTGAAGCTTCTTTTGATCTGCATCAACAGGTTTCTGTAATGAAAATACAGCCTCTCTCTCCACGCACAAACAGTTCTGCAAGTTCAGTTTATTCGCCATTTTACTGCAGTATCAGGATATAAATACTTCCTCCCATTGTGTCCTCAGCTAACTCCTCTAAACTGGGATTTCATGGAGTTCAGGCAACTGCTTGTTTAAAAACCCTGACCAGATTCCACACATACCATCTGCTCAAATGCTACAGATGAAAGCAGTTTTCTGCCTAAACAAGTCTGAGATCTTTGTAGTAGCTACTTAAGTAACATCATCATCCAGAGAGATTTTATTGGAAAACCTAGAGCGATTCCTCAGCAAACAATGCCTTAATGGAGGATTTGTTCCTTTTATGTTTAAAAGAAGTTTAACAGATGCCTGGTTCTTACAGCTAATACTGCCAAATCAAAAAGGTTGCCACTTCCAGCACACATATATATAACAAGTTTAATGGTACCAGATAAAACCTACACACAAAATACCATTGGTGGCTGTAAATAAGACCAGCAAGGCAGCAAGTGTAGACGTGCATATTTAGAGCAATATGCCTCAAATGCAGAAGTTTGTATGGAACATGGAACCATCTTGTAGGGGTGAATTAGAGCAAGAGTACACTGACAGTATGCAAGATGCAATTTTTCAAGTCAAACTAGACCAACAATTATCTCTGTATAAGAGAAGGAATATCTCTCGGGTAAGCCTAAATTAAAAATCTGTACCATCCCATAACTACTCCAGCAGAACCAAGCTTCATAAGCATGCCTTCTGAAAGGAAGCAAACAAAAGCTTTTTTTCCTATTTCCAGACTAGCTTTTCCCCTAACATTTTCTGATCAAGTTTAGCCAGGTCTTCTCCACTGCTGGTATTTAGATGGCAGCGACATTTTCCCAGCATTTTGACAGTGAACACCTTGTCTTTCACCCTGATATTTTAACAGACTTACGTTCACCCACCGGGAAAACGTCTGATGTGAGCACACTGCCTCACTACTGAGTCTCAGGAAAAAGACAGGAACAGCACCACGAAAGCTGCAACCTTATTTCTGCAGCCAAAAGTGGTTGCTCATCACATCAATGTTTCAGTTCATTTCAATATTAAGCAAAATGGGTTAGTTTTAATCATCAGACACACTAAAACCTGCCCACTGGAGAACATAGCTCTCACCTTTTTGTATCAGGAGCTTAAACATGAACATCTGAATGGATGTTTAAGGACAGCACAATATTTCATTCACACAGAGCCTGCACCACGCCCAGGACACCTGCTGTAACTGCAACCAGGCAAACAATACCACTGAGCCACATTGTACCATAGCTTTTCATACTCACTCATGGTGATCACTAAAGCTCTGAAGAAGCCTCAGGAACTGTATCTTTAAAGTGATATCCTAAAAAGAGTAAAGAAACATCAACAAAACTGCGTCAGTATTTTTGGACATCATTAGTCATTAGGCTGACATGAAACAGCTGAATTGGAAACCTACCCAAATCAAACCCATTTGGACAGCAGAGCAAATGATTTGCATAAACAGGGAAGGCTGCACTTCTCAGGCTTCCCAAAAACAAAACAGAACTGGAGGCTTTCAGCAAGACAATGCACGTAACAGTTACTTCCTTGCTAGACCCATCAGCAATTATTTCATCTTCTCCTAGCTTTGGCCTCCAGGAACCACAGAATGAACATCTTCTCAGTTTCCAATACAACAGAGGGGAGAAGCCAAACTGCCCTTTGATAAATGCTACAACACACCACAGATGAAGACTTCAGTGAAAACAATTCGCAGTTGAAGAACCAAAAAACCCCAGTCCTTTTGTGTTTCACTGAGCTTATTGTACAGGCGTTCCTTTACTCAATACAGTTTCTCAGACTTGTACAATAAATAACATCTGCACAGAACTTAAAAATTTACTCACTGGGCTACAGTCACAATTTTGATTGTGTCCATGCAGAACAAGAGCAGATGCTGAATGCTTCCTCCAGATCAGTTTGTCAAACAAATTATTGAGGCCAGGAATAAGTTTGAACTCTGCTATCATTTTGTGAACCTGGAAAAGAAGAGAAGGAAGGATTCACTCGCTGCAGCCTCATATACAGATACAACACAGCACGGAAAACACATCATACTCTGAAAACAGAAAAAGGAAATTCTTTGCCAAACAGCGTATGTGTGTAGTAAACACAGATATTCAGCATGGTATGCTGTCTGGTGGGCATAGACAGAACACGCACTTTGGGAAAAAGCTAGGATTTGAATTAATCACTGTTTGGACACTGGGAGATCACTTGCAACCCACTGAGAATACATCCATACATAACTTCTGTGTCACAAAACTAAGCTGCATACGTTCTGCTGCCAGTCACCCTCTGAGCATCCTTTGCCTTTCTAGTTCATGCAGCTGAAGCTGAGGCTGCCCTCTGAAGACAACAGAAAGTATGGATACAATTTTTGTTCACACAATCCACAGAGCAGTGGGCAGCTTTCCATACAGTCACACTGCAGTTTAGGCACTTGGGCATGAGACACCACGGTGTATCTGAAACAAACTACAGTTACTCATGTAAACTAACAACTGTGGTGTGAACAGCTGTTAAATAACTATAGTCCAAGCTTTGATACTTTTGATGTAAGCAACCTGGATGATGATGAGGAGGAGAAATACAAGGTGAGATCCTCAGCATCTGGAGGCCTATGACAAGCAGTATCCCTTGATATGTGTTGCAAAAGGAAATCACGCAGGACAGCGAAGCCCAACAAGCTGTAAGAGTTAAGTGCTCCACACAGCAAAGACCTGTATAGTTACCTGAACATTAAGTTAGATTGTTCCTGTGATGAGGGATTGTAACTAGCAGTACTTAAGCAGATCATTCCAGCTTTACTTCCTCAAATACCTGAACAAATCAAAAGCATTAAAGCCAGTGCTATTTTACAGGTTTTCTTCTTGTCAGCAGCAGAGCTAGTGGGCTTTCTGCATTCCTTTTGGTTGTAGCCACAAACTCTTTCATCAACCTGGAAATTGCATTCCCACTTCTGGGAGCCTCTGCATCACTTCACAGGAAGCATGCAGCTCCTTCCCACCTCACCCAAACTACCCCAACAGACTGCAAAGCTCAGAATCCCTCTGTGCTCCCTTATCCAAGGGCATTTTCAAATACCTCGACCAAGTCACAAGCTTCCAGCAGAAGTAGCTCTGAGGAATCTGGACAAAGCATTTCCTGCAGCCTGTCTTTTGGCAGCCAGCATAGCACAGATACAACAGGGTGAGTACAAGTGTGGGAGCTGCTGGCAAGAGCCTGGGCCCCTGCTGTGGGAGGAGCTCGCTGTGCTTTAACTCAGGAACCTGCTCCTTTCCATGCAGAGCATAACTGCTCATTCCAAGTGACACCTTCCTGATTTGAAATGCATTTTGTTTACTTTCAGTTTGCTGACCTTTTCCCTGACAGACCTCAGCAGGACAAAGCTCCTGAATGACAGTCACTGCTCCTCAGAACCAAACTCACTGTAACTACTCAATCCAGAGATGCCAAGACAATCCATGTTCTACACTCATCCTTCAAACTCCTTTGGCTTTCCCCTGGTGCTGCCCAGCCCCACACAGACTGCTCTGGTGCTTTCTAACCACTAAAACTGTTTGGAGTTTCTGCTGCACGCAGTTTAGCTCTTTGGAGCAGAAGTAAAAGAGCTGACTGCTTGTCACAATAGGAACATGCAAGACATGCAACAATTCAAATCCAGTCCTGAACAATCTCCTGAGAAGAAGAAACCACAAGCCAGTTTTACGCCAAGACTTCCCATGATGGCAGAGGAACAGTAAGGAGTTTTTCTAGCAAATAAAAGCAGGAGTCAGCCTCAAAGCTAACTACTTCAGCAGCATACTTCCTGTGGTTACTATTATATAGAACTTCCTTCTAATGCAGAGTGTTCCTTTGTAGGGTCACAGTGAACAGATAGGTTATTTTGCAGAACTGTACTGCAAATACTTCTACTTTAAATTCAAATTAATATATTTAAGGATTGTCTACGACAAGTATTTGCGACTCCTACAGGGTAGGAGGTTACTAGCAAAGAACAAAATGCACATGATAAATGTGCTCGAGCAACAGCCCCCAACACAGCGAACTCTTGCTTAATACTACAGCCCTTCAAGGATACACACACACACACAAAAAAAAACAACACAACACCCTGGATCCTCCCAGTTTTTAGGGCATCCCAATACCCTGCTATTCCAAGCTGCTCAGCTAAGCTGAGCAGATTGTCAGTACTGGAAATCTGTGAAACCTGCACGAACAGATTGCTTCTTCTTCCCCTCCTCAATATGCTTTGGAGCTGTTTAAAACCCAACTACAGGCATGCTGTGGTGAGAGGTTCTCCAGAAGTTACATAAGATAGGGAACAAATTATTTATTTTCATTTCAAATGCAAAAAATGCAAATGGAACATACGAACAGGACTGCTATGTAGCACCTAGAACTGACAAAACTGAAGTACATCTTCTCAGTTTTATGCCTTGAGCTTTGCCCTTCATGTTTCTGTGTCCATGACCTAATTAATGAGTGCTTCAGTCTAAAGGGATATCAACTTCTGCATGTAACCATCCACAAATACTCACCTGATTCCTTTGTCTCCCCATGAGCAACACACAGAGAACATACAACACCTCCAGTTTATACATGATCTCATGCATGATCTTCATAGACTGTGGAAGCTGCGTTCGTGTTGAGGTGTTGGCCAAACCACTTTCATCAGAAGACTCTGAACAAGATGGCAAAGATGTGAGCCTGAGGCGGTTTCAACAGGAAAGGATTTGTTACAGTTATTACTTTTACACTCAAACACAGCAGACATAAGACCAGCGTGCCTGCATGAATCCTCTTCTCAACTAAAAGCAGTGGCATACAACAAATAACCAATTTAAATTAAATGCAAGGGAAAGTGAAAAAATACAGCTGAAATTTCAGAAGATATAAAGTCTGACTTTTTGAAATTTAATTTTCCCATAACCTAAATGACACATACATCAAAATAAGCAAGATCAATTAATATGAATTAGTATACCAATGAATCAGAAAGAACACGAAAGAAAAGGTAATAAAAATAGGGGTGAGAGCATCAGAAACATTTGCTATTAATCTACTTGCATTTTGTACCTCAATACCAGTATGTACTTAGGACACAGTTAAGCCATTTTCATGCCCTACTATACTGCTAAAGGCAGAAACTGGATGCCACAAATTCAAGTGGAAAACACAGAAGTTGTGAGTGACACAGATAAAGTAAATAAGGACAGTGAAGCTTGCAGATTGCAGTTCAAAAAGGAACGAGGTCTTTATAACATTCATAACTAGGCTGCAAACCAGCCTGCTAGAGGATAGCGTGAGTACTTTTTGAAGCCATGTGAACAAACATTCAGTAGACAAGAACATGGAAGAAGGAAACCATCAAAGGCTAAAAAGCACAGACACCACCTTTGACTCATACATCCCTAAGCCACAAGTCAGTGAAGACTGAGACAGTATTCTGGGAAAGTATGTCTAGTTTTGCCTGCTAACTGATGTTGTGGGTCAAGAGCTGCAACTGAGCACGTTTATGCATACCTCAGCAAAATTGCCCTCTGAATCTTATTTCAGACTACAGAGCAGTCCCAGTTTGCACCAAAGGGTATGCATAAAGCTATGTACAAGATGCTATTCGAACATTCACGTCCTTCTCTTTTTGTGTATTTCTCAGAATTTTTAATAATTTCTACAAAATTAACAAAGCTGGATCGTGACAAAAGCCCCTAAGGCTAAGCTTTCTAAGCACAAAGGCAAATATTTAGATACTAAAAACTGGAAATAACTCTGATCTCATTATTTAGTGCTCTGAGTTAAATAAGACATACCTTGCATTTTTGTAACACTGAAAAAACAAACCAGGCCCTTATTTCATTGCCTTCTCTTAAGGTTGCACTGACACTTCTGAACAGTCCCCTGGAAGAAGCTCCCCCACCAACTGACCCCATCTTGCTGGAACTACCTTTCCTTCTGAAAGAGGGGGTTGCTTGTTGTGTGTGAAGCAAAATGAATTCCACTTCCGTAAGTTTTAGAGCAAACCCTGGTAAAGTCACTCACCCCACTTACCAGACGTGTTCTTGTCACCGAGGGAGATTAGTTATGAGGGTGTACAGGATTACAAATAAACAGTGTGAAAAGGAATATTTTTTTTTCCACTTTTCACTAACTTTAGCTCATGAAAACTAAATCAGTGCTACCTGAGAACAAAACAGGAGTCAGACCTAAATGCTGATATTTCAGTATTTCATGCAAGAAAAACAGAACTGGTACTATTTGAAAGGAAAAGCACCAAATGACAAACACTGAAGATGATAAAATGCGCATTAGCTAGTGGTGGCTTGAGGAATGCAGGCTAGATACCTGTACTGCTTTGCTCTGCCTCTTCATTTGCCACTCTCATCAATGCATCAAGGACGAGGGCATTGTCCAGCCAGGTGTACCATTCTTCTAGCTCCTGGAGGAAGCTGGAGGTGCCTGTTGTTTCAGATACCTTCCGTGTTGCCAGTTTGCATAATCGTTCAATGAAACCTGGTATATTCAGAAGTGTAGCTGTAAAAGAAAAATCGTTTTGTTGTGATTCAAGATCAGCAATAGAACAGTTGTCAAATCCTCTATACCACCAAGCATCAAAACACCTGCATTAGTAATATGGAAGAGTACAGAGAAACATATTCCACCTAGTTGAAAAGATCCAAAGATCAAAGACTGATTGCACTCATCTGTTAAGGACTGGAAGACAGTATTCATACCCTAGGCATAATTCAGCACTGATCTGGTTTACGTAAGACTTACAATGGATAAAAAGTAGCTCTACCCTACTCTGACTGCTTCTTTCTGGCCAATTCCCTTTTGCCAGCACCGCTGTTCTCCAGCCCACAGAGAGCCAGTATCAAGAAATTAATCTGGCTGAAAAATAAGCAGGAAGAAATAAAGCAGCAGCACTTGCAATGGCCAGCTCTACCTCCCCGTTCCTCTGCACAATGCCACCTCCACCGTTTTACCTCCTGCAGTCCTTTGCCTCAGAGCAAACTGAACCAACTCAGTTCAGTACCTGTTTGGAAAAGGCTTCGTTTTTTATGTATTAGTTTCCTGAGCTAGTTCACCACAGAGCAGAATGGGAAAGGAGCACATGACATCTACCCCAAGTTGAAGGATTACAATCATTGTAGAACTGCACCCTTACAAAGAGCAATGAGTCCAAGGCCAGAAGTCACCGATCTGTGAAATCTTTGGGGAAGGGCTTGGAAGGTGTTAGGAGGTACATTCTGTCCCAGTGTTTTCAAAGAATCTTAACTGCAGGACCTGTTCATTACAGGCATATGTCTAAGTCTTTGCACTTGCAAATGAAGTAGAAAAACACAAAGAATTTAGCCATCAACACTATGCTAAGAGCTGTGATTCTGCCCACTGGTACCATCTTGAAAAGAATAAACTCCCTGCTAAAGGTTTTAAAATTGAATATGCTTTATAATCTTAGACACAGTTCTGACTGTGCAAACAAGAAATGGTTAGTTAAACATTTGCTTGGGTAAACTCAGCTCTGTAGGATCCAAGCTTATTGTTCAAATAATTTAATCTTTGCACCCACACCAATATATGTCCACTGCTGTTTACAAGCAAGCTCTGGTGATCACAGGGCAGAAGACAACACACTCCTCTAAAGTTTCTTCTGCCTGCTATATTACGCTCTCCATCTCTCACTATGCGCTCCAGATCAGGCAATGATTATAAACAAAGCTCTATTGCCCACGGCTAACATGGAATGCAGATGAGAGAAACAGCTCCAAGCCCCCCCATACTCCTCCCCTTTTTTTTTTTTTTTTTGGTTTGAGTCCTGAGATGGCTTGACATAAGCCTACAGAAATGCCTGCTTCAGAAGCTCAAAAGCTTTTCAGTATATGAAGAGCTGAAAACAGCAGATTCCATCTTTGAGGGTATTTTAATTCAAATACCTTGCCTGGAAGACTGAGTATGAATTCAGGACTTGTGCCTCTAAGCAAGGCTTCTGCATCTCTACATAGCAAAATGAGAAAATGGGCACTGTGTCCCAGGTTTAATTTCAGATTACACCCATAGATCTCAAGGGCTGGTGTGGTAATGGTAGACAATGTGACTAACATCAAACATACTTTCCTTGTTGATAAAGACAGACATCCTGCTCATGACAACGCCAGAGAAAAATCAGAGAAGGGACTGCTCTGAAAGCAGCAACAAAGCTTGTAGAGATTCAGTTCAGGAATTAAGGAGGACATGAAACTAATGAGATGCTAAAGGAAAGGCCACGGAAACAATCAAGCAACTGAAAACATCCAATTATCTTAAGCCAATTCAGTTGATCAAAGAGGGCTAAAATGACAGAACTCAAATGATCTAACTTCTTATCACATACGAAAGTGAAAGCTACAAAGTTTCATTAACTGAAAAGACCATTTCTGGTAGACTGTTCAAAGAAAGGGAATAAAAACAAATGCTTTTTAAGCTGCATCATTCTCAGCATCTGCTAAAAACACAATACAGATCTGACATCGAGAAGAGCTAAATCTTAAATGGTTGTCATTTTTCTGCATTTGTTCACAACATAACAATTACCTTGATTAACTTCAGCTCGAGAAGGACCCAAGTTTTTTTTCTGCTGGGCATTTTTTGCAAGAAGTGTGTGCTTGTCATCGCTTCCTGTGTCAAGTTCAGAAATTGTGACAGCAAGGATCCTGCAGAAGTTCGCAAGCTGTTGCTGATCAAAACTGGACACAAGGCTTGCAAGATTGGGAATATCATCCAGTTGTATCATTTCCTGGAAGAGACAACATAATCTGCTGAGTAAATCACAAATGATATTCAACAAGGGAACATATGGCATGGCCTGAAAGTTTCATCTACAGTTTCTCCCCGGTGAGATTTGTGCATCTCAATGTTAGTAAAAGAGAAGCAAATAGGCAATGACAAGTGAAGAGTTTGAAAACAGCTGTGCATCTGCAACTGGCATCACTTATGTTTATCAATTCCGGAAGGATATAAATGCATCCTTAAACTCTTCAAAGAACCCATTCTTTATGCATCTACATTGAATTGTGTCGACTTTTTCAAAATGGTTTAATAAACCACTGGCATTCGGAAATTAAGTTTCAAATTTGTTCTCTGCTTCTATCTGCAGTCTCTTGAAAGCTCACAGATGACAACTGACTCCTAGTTTTCTTTTCCCTCAGTCCTCTTCATTAAAAGATATAGAAATCATGTTGAAACCATTTTCACCGTAAACTTTTATGTTTGGATGAACTAAAATAGTTTCCTTCCTAAAATAGTTTCCCACAGCTACAAGGCCCTGACCCTCTCCACATTAACACATAAGGTACATTTCCTCAGGGTTACACTCCAGATGTTTTATTTGCACCACATCAAAGTACTAAGCTGCAATGACATCAGCAAGTATTTCAGTGCAGGCTCAAAAACCTATTTCATGCAGAAGATCTCACTGCCTTTCCCCACTTTCTCACTGTTCCCCCAGCCTGCAGCAAGCAATCTCATGTAATCTCAGAGACATGACAAAACCCATGGTAAGAGAGAAGCACAAGAAGCCTTCCAGATGTCAGCAGAAATAATCAATGTGTAATTAGAAGGAAAGGACTATAATCCCATGCAAGTCATGCAAAACCATTACAAGTAGCCACATACATAATTTGGCTTCTGTCTGAACTGTAATTAAAGATAATGGTGTTGTAAATAGTCATGCTTCAAACAAGCTACAAGAAGCAAGAATGCTATCTTAGAGTGTTATTTTCAAAGAAACTGCTGCATTTCCCCACTGGCCTGAAAAGCTACACAAATAGAAGAAACCAGTAACAAACCTTTTTTACTCCCAAGATATCTTCAATGAGTGTTGCAGTTTGTAGGAATGTCTTTTTGTTTGTCATCAGTGTAAACAGGAAGAGCACAAAGTCATTTCTTTCTGCCAATCGCCTCGTGACTCCCTCCGTCTAAAAAGAAGAAACACGAACAGACCCGGACTCAGAACCCACCTTGATGAGTCACACATGGCACAGGCACATACAGAATAGTTTTTCAGAGGCTGTGTTACCAAATCAGCTGCTTCTGAGACCAGAAAGCACTGTGTTTATGGTGACCAAAAGTAACTCCAACCCTTGTTTGAAGTTAAATGGGCTGTGCAAAAACTACAGAGTTCAGGATGGGAGGCTTCATCTCAGAACAGTTGTTTATTTGCTTAAGCCAAGAGTAAACACTGCATGCCTGGAAACACGTCAGAGAGACTTGCCTCTATTTTCCCATACAAACTATTGTCAGCTCCATTTTACAGTATGCAAAATTCAGCCCTCAAATTCCTCCTAAACTGTCAGCGTTGCTTTCAGAGCCTGAGCAACCAGAATCCAGTGTCAGCCATAACAAACCCAGCAAAGAAAAGAAGGTTTGTACTAGATATTAGTTTAGTATATATCATATTATCATAATATCATACTAAAGCATGCTAAAGAGTAACTTCTGGGGTCCCCACACACTTCATTACAGTTAGTTTTCGTGCTCTCAAACTGCTCAGTTTGCAAAAGTTGCATTGGCTCTGGTTTAAGAAAAATAAAATTAGTGTAAGTCAAGTGAAGTGTCATTCCCTCTGTTCTCCTTTCTGTACTCAGATACAGAGTACTTCAACTCTCGAGATAAAGCTGCTGCCTTTGGAAGAGCTCCAGCCCAGTAACTACCTTCTTGGTTTGTTTGTTTTTTTTTCATTAAACAATGCTCCCTAGGTTATGACATAATGAACTGTGTGATTAAGTAAACAGTGCTGAGGATGTTTCCTGTAAACATAATGAGAGGCATGCCCTTCTACAGCTGGCACTGATCTGCCATCAACTGGCAACTGAACTGATATTTAGCATATGAAGAATTTGCACAATTGAACTTAAAGTGTTTGTCAGTAGTGTTACTGAACAAGATGCAACGTAGCTTGGGTTATACTGTGGGCATCCATTCCCAGTTTCAAATTTTAAGCTTGAATGTATGACATAAGAAAGCTTGACACAGTTTTCTAATGGGAACATGGATATTCAAAGATCTAAATAAGAGAAGTTAAGTTTGACAATGTGCCTAAGAAAACAAAATATTTGAATAACAATCCACAATATAGAGTGGCCATTGATCTAAAGGAATTGTAATGAAAAGTCGCAGAGTAAGTTCAAATTAAGCCTAAAAGGGTCTGTTATCTTGTCAAGTATAAAACAATCATATCATATAAAACACAACCAGTGTACTGGTCAAGCTAGAAGAACACTTTTTTACAGCAGTTGTACTTACACATATACACGTGTTGTACAGTATGCTTAAACAGTCCTTGATGAGGTCATCGCTTACTGCAAAGGAGAAAACAGACATTTGCTAGCCTTATGCTGACAAGAAATACTAACATCCAAAGCAGTGATATGAACAGCAATGAAAAGACCAAGAATTTCAGGCTAAGTGCTGGCTTACATCATACCTGCAAATGCTTGGAGAAGAAAAAACAGAGGAAGAATCACTACCTATCCTATTTCCTTGCTTTCTTCCACAACTACTACTCACCTCTGCCTTGGACTGCAGACAATAAGGTGTACCTGAGGTCTAGTGCACAGCTTAGTCACACACAGAAGTAAAAGATA
>JAOWBP010004554.1:1939481-1953995 GCA_028571105.1 Tragopan temminckii | reverse complement strand
CCTTCCCTTCCCTTCCCTTCCCTTCCCTTCCCTTCCCTTCCCTTCCCTTCCCTTCCCTTCCCTTCCCTTCCCTTTCCCTCCATTCCCTTTTTTCTCTCTCTGCTATTCCCTTCCTTCTCTCTCTGCCCTTTCCCTTCCTTTTCTCTTATCTTCTTTTCTTGTTCCTTCTTCTATCCTTTCCCTTCTTTTCCCTTCCTTCCCTGCCCCCTCCCCAGGGAAGAAGCGTGCTTGGATCCCAGATGAGAAAGAAGCTTACATTGAAGTGGAAATCAAAGAAAGCACCGGTGGCAAAGTCACTGTGGAAACTAAAGATAAGCAAGTAAGCAAAATACTTTTCCTTTTCCAAGGGCTTGCAACTATGTGTGGAGGGGGGATTTGCGTGACAAGATCACGTCTGAACCCAGCCAAGCTGTCCCTGAGAACCCATCCCCACTCGGTACTCAGTTGTCCCCTGAGGGCTGCCCATGGGTTTGTCACTACGCAGTGTCAGCACACTGTAGGCCAAGGACTTCCTGAGCGTGCCAACCGCTCAGCATCCCCCACCAAATGTTTGCTTTCAAACCCGGGGTACTGAGCCAGGAGGGAGAAGGGGACAGCGGTCAGCTCCAGCAGAGCCCATTGCAATGCTGAACTGCTGCCTTGCTAATCTTGCAGGTAAAAATCAGAAGTAAGGAGACAGGTCTTGCTTGCTTTAGCCTGGATTTGCAGTAGATTAAGCAGCACTGTTTGGGGAACAAAGAACAGGCAAAGAACAACATCCATTACAAATAGCTGCGAATGAGCTTAATTAATATCTCCTCAGCTATGCACTGCTGCCATGCAGAGACTCTCACTATATGGGGAAAAAGAACCAGGTGCCAACCTGGCAGTAACCAGTAGATGTGGTTGTGTTTCATTCTCAGCTGCATTTTGTGGCACCAAGAACTGCTTGTGCCTGCCTAACTTAACTACATCTAATTGCCTCTGAAATGTGCCAAGGTTTTGAAAAGGTTTTTGTCTGAAATTGGAGAACAAAAAATAATAATAAAAAATTCCTCCTATGAAAGGTAACTTACTGTGGAGGGGAGCATCAATTTGAAATCTTACTTTGCCTTTTTAAATGCTTTGGTTCAAGATCTTCAGATTCTGCAATCAAAGCAGTTTCCAAACTCTCCTGAAACTGTGTTAAAATTTGTCATGGATTTGCAAAACCTGAAGCTGTACCTGCTGCCTCTGGATCTCACTTCCAACAGAAACAGTTTCAAGAGACAAACCCCACTCTTGTTCTTCCATCTATTTCCCTTCTTTTAACATCTAACACCTTTCAACACCCTGTGCTTAATGCTCACCTATAAAAAAAAAAAAATTCTCGAAAAGATTTTGTTTCAGATGCATTAACAAGCCCATTTGCTAAATCCAGGTCCTTGCATCCAGATATGTAAGGTGATAGTTCCCCAAGGCTGGGATTTGCAGGATTAAATGGATCCAGCTCGAAGTGGTGGGGTATGCACTTCAGCTGTTTGCCCAAATAACCACAGACCTCTCTGATGGGACAAGGGGTGCTGAGCACTATACAGGGGCTGTGCCTGGTCCCCTGTCCTGAGGGTGGCACCTCCAGGGGGGCAGAAGGACCCCACGGGGCAGAGGTAGCACCTGCAGGGAAATGTCTCCGTAGTGGAGCTGAGACGATGTAGGGCTGGAGGCTGCAGCGGGTCTGAGCCCAATGCCGCCATGTCACTCTGGCAGACGCGGGTGGTGAAGGAGGATGAGCTGCAGGCCATGAACCCCCCCAAGTTCGACATGATCGAAGACATGGCCATGCTGACGCATCTCAACGAGGCCTCCGTGCTCTACAACCTCAAGCGTCGCTACTCCCACTGGATGATCTACGTAAGCCGCCGCCGCTGGGGGGTCCCTGCCTCCGTCCCCCCGCCATGAGGGGGAGGGCTGCCGGGGCTCCCCATCACCTCAGCCACCCCCTTCCCACCCACAGACCTACTCGGGGCTCTTTTGCGTCACCATCAACCCCTACAAATGGCTGCCGGTCTACACTGCGCCCGTGGTGGCGGCCTACAAGGGGAAGCGGCGCTCCGAGGCTCCGCCGCACATCTACTCCATCGCCGACAACGCCTACAACGACATGCTGCGCAGTACGGCCGGGGGCAATGGCGGCGTGGGGGGGCAGTGCTGCCAGCAATGGCGGAGGGCTGGGGGGCAATCCCCACTAACTGCTGCCTCCTTCCCTTGCAGACCGCGAGAACCAGTCCATGCTCATCACGTAAGTCTCTCCCCTCACTTCCCGCCTTTGTTTCGCCCCCCGCCGCCATCTTGCTGCCCTCATCCCACCCAGAGGTTGTCAGCCTGTCCTACAATGCCAGGCTCCCTCACAGCGCCCGTCCCCGTGCCACAGATGGCGGCTGTGGCCAGAGGAAAATGGCAGTGGTGGCGGGCGGAGGGGCAGCGGGCGACGTGGGAGGGTGTAGGCCAGGTTGATTTCAAGTGACATATAGATAAGGGCTATATAAAGGACTCGAAAGGACCCCAGGCTTCTGCCAAGAGCCATGGACATTTTTAGCAGCGGCCATAGCCTAATTAGGTAATGCAGGGGCCGAGGAGAGATGCTTGGCTCTGGTCCTGCATGCTGTGCTCCCTGGCTCCCCCCGCTCTTTGTCATCTGGGATTACAATAGGGAGCAGCTATCTATAGGGATGAGCTCACCGGGGCCTTCGCAGCCTGTGAGCCACCCAAGCCCCTTGCTTACCCGGCCCTGTGTGGTCACAAACTGGGCAGGATCAGCCATGCCGTGCCGCCCTGGCCATCTCCAAGCAGCCAACAAAGCGGGCTGTGCTGAAACCAGCCAGCACTGAATCCCGGACAGCTGAAGCCCTGGGGCAAGGCTGTGTGCCCACCAGCACAAAGCTCAGCACCGCCTCAGTGTCTGCTGGCACCTCCTAACAGCTGTGCGCAGCCCCATAGCAGAGGGGCTGTGATGGCAGGCTTGCTCCGAAGGATGCAGTGCAGATTTTGCTTCTTTCCACACCACGTTTGCCCTCCCCTTGAGAACTGCTGCCCAGGATGGCAGGTTGATCGCCCCATCCCTCCCTCGCGCTTCGCTTACCCTACCTGGCACAATGAGTGGGGTGGTTGGGCAATGCCGGCAGGTTTGCAGAGTCTCTGTTTGAAGTTTTGCCTGTTCTTTGCCTCATATCCTTGATCTGTGTATTTCTGTTACCCTAAGCGGAGAATCTGGTGCTGGTAAGACTGTAAACACCAAGCGGGTCATTCAGTACTTTGCCATTGTCGCAGCCTTGGGCGACACACCGGGCAAGAAATTAGTAAGACCTTCCTTTGAAATAAATTCTTGCTGTTTTCTTCCTTTATTTTTTTTTTTCTTTCTTTTTTTTTCTTTTTTTCCCCCCCTTTCTCCCTTCCCCCTTTCTTCTTTTCACTTTTTTTTTTTTTTTTTTTTTTAATTCTTCTCTCAACTTTTTGCATTTGGAAACGTGTTCTGGTCTGACCCGCCCAGGGCTTGGCTTTTCCCTGACTTTTGAACAAGCAAGGCTTGAAACTATCTTGCTCAGGGGGGAATGGATTTTTTTAAGCGTCTGCTCAGTCTGAGCAGTCTGGAACAGGCACTTCAGATGCCCTCTTTATCTTCTCTTCCTTCTTCAACACCCCACGGATCTTCTTAAGGAGCTCAAAAGAAATGGAGTAAAACTGCAATTTCCCACCTTGGCTCTTTTAAGCCTTGCTTTTCGTCCTTCTTTTCTCTTTTTTTTTTTTTTCTTCTTCTTTTGTTGATTTTGACCCTTCTCTACCTTGTGCTTTTCTTGCTCTTGTTTTGATTCTTTGGTGCTGGTTATTTTTGAGCTGCTCTTGCAATTGCTTCTTTCTTCTTGATACATTGAGGCTCCAGCCTGCTTTCCCCTTATAGAAGCAAACTGGCTGCTTTAGGTATCAGACAAACAATACTTCAATATTTTCTTTACTCTTACTTGGTTTGGATTTAACTGTTCTTGCTTTTTGATGCATTTCTTCATTTTCTTGAGCTAATCTATTTAACAACTTTTTGGCATATCTTAAAAAGTTTAATCCTCCCGTTTTTTCTTGGGCCGTTTTTGGCACTAAATGGCCATGTCCTGCTTTTCTGATCATGCTTCTTGTGGTTCTTGCCTGGCTTTTCTGGATTTCTAAAGACAATTTTCTTTCCTTTCTTTAGGCAGCTGTTGCCACTAAAACTGGGGTAAGTGTTACAGACTCTTAATCTTTAATGCTGAGGACAGAGTTCTGCTGCAGTGGAGTTACAGGATAGGGTGATAGGAAATGCCAGTGCCAACAGTCATGGCTCAGCCATTGTAGCAGCTCACATGTATGCCCTTAACTCCCAGCTCCTCTTTTGAAGCACCAAGGGGCTGCATTTAGCTTATACACATGGCCAACAGCATTTGTGCCCTTTTGGGTGGGAAATACTCATTAAAATGTGAAGCTCAGCCCATTCAGGAAAGCTATTACTAAGAGCCAAACAGTTGGAGGGCTGAGTGCATGAGTCTTGGTGTGGCCCATGGGCAGGCAGGGCAATTTTAGATTGGGCTAAACTTAAGGACAACAGATCAAAGGATATCCAAGGGAAAAATGCAGCTTGCTGCTAAAAACCGTGATTCACAGCTGCTCCCTTTCTCTTTTGCCCTTTACATGCCTGGAGCTGCAGAGGCAGGGTGCAGCCCTGCCGCAGATGTGGTGGTTGGCACCCAGCAGCAGAGCAGTGGGAGCTGTCATGGTGTCAGGGTGTGGGCTGAAAGGCTCTCTCATGGAAAGTGCCACTCCACTGTCCTTCGTGTGGCTTGCCACAAGTCTCTTGCATCTGTCTTTGAATTCTTGTCCTGCTTTGCCTGTGTTAGGTGGTGCCTGTCTCTGTCTCTTTGAACTACCTGTATGAAACATGCTATGAACTGTGTGTATGAAGCACTGTTACGAAGCTGTTAATCTTGAGGTTTGCTCCAAAGAGATGCAGAGAGGCCAGCATGCCAGCTGGGAACCATGATGTGTCCCTATCACGCTGTGGACCTGCCATGCATTTGGTTGGTGCAGGGAGCTAAGCCTCTTTTCTGCATCTCTTCATTCACAATGCACTGATGCTTGAACTGTCCAAGACCCTGGTTTGATGGAAGGGGAAATGCCTGGCAGAACCTAAAATGTTTCGGACTGTTGTGACAATGTGTGCTTGCTCTTGGTTTGCATGTTGTAGCAGCCTAGAAAGGGAACGAAGGACTTCTGGGTGCAGTTTAGGCAAGGGGAATCCCAGAGAGAGCATTGCTGCACAGTCCAACTCTGCTGACCCCAAACCCAGCTGCATCCCCTCGTGAAACAAGATGAGACTTCAGGAACAGCAGGCTCTAAAGACATCTAACGAGTGCAGCAGGCAGATGGGCACGGAGCCTCATGCTTCATTTCCCTGTGACACTGATGACAGATCCCCTCTGGCTGAGTGGGAGCTGATGCATTCCTTGGTTTTGTTTTCCAGGGCACCCTCGAAGATCAAATCATTGAGGCTAACCCAGCTATGGAAGCTTTTGGCAATGCCAAAACCATAAGAAATGACAACTCCTCACGTTTTGTAAGTGTCTTAGACACTGCTGATGTGCAGGATATATGTAAGCTAAATGCATCATCCATAGCATTATTGCTTTTGTATGGTATGGGCACAGAAGTAGCTCTTCTTCCTAGGAGGGCTGGACTGCCAGGGCTGAACTTCTGCTGGCTAAATTGGTGCACTGGATAGCATGTTGGTCAGAATGAATTGTCCCTGTAATCACAGCCTGGAGCTGGAAAGTCTGTTCCAGGACCAGCACTGAGGGGCCAGCAATCAAAGCTCAGAGTACTTGATAAGCACGTGTCTATGAAGCAGCTGCATCCCTTTTGTAAGCCCAGCCTGGGTCTGTGTTGGAGTGTGGAGCTGATTGACCACAGGTGGCTTTGATGTTTGTTCTTGTGCCTTGTGGGGGATGGAGAGGCTGTGGGGTTGAGGCTGTTCAGTACATGATGGGTGGCCAGACTCAGTGTCATACTGCTCTACAGGAGTGCTTAGCTTTCAGAGCAGGCCCGAGGACAGGGATTTATTTGCTGTGAGCAGTGTTTCTGCTTACCAGTGTTTAAAGCCCCAGGTGATACCGCCTGCCCTCTACCAGAGAACTTCACCCACTTATCTCTCACAGAGCACAGTATCTCACCTAACATCAGCAGAAACCTAAGAAGTGGGAAATTGCCAGTGATGTGTTAGCTATGTGAGTTTACTAGGAGCTGCCCAGAGTTGTGCCTGTGTAGACAAGCCCGGTGTTTACCTCCCTGTAAATGCTTTCAGGGCAAGTTCATCCGTATCCATTTTGGCCCCTCGGGGAAGCTGGCCTCTGCAGACATCGACATCTGTGAGTAACACGTGCCAGCTACAGGGGGTGGATTTCTTTCTCGCTGTTTATGCTGATGGTGGGTCAGCTCCGGGGAGAAGCAAGCCCTCTTGTAACCTCTCTGCCCTGTTTGCTTCTAGATCTCCTGGAAAAATCAAGAGTGATTTTCCAGCAACCCAAAGAGCGAAGCTACCACATCTACTACCAAATCCTCTCTGGGAAGAAACCAGAGCTGCAAGGTAAGGCAGCATAGCCTTTACAGTATGATGGCTTGAAAATAGCCAGAAAGAGCTCTGTTTTGAGTGTAAGGGTCCTGCTGTCCACAAGGGCTGAGCAAACCCAGCTCACCATTCAGGTCTGGCCCTCAAATGCTTTAATGACTGTGCAGGATTGTAGGATTTTCAGATAATTCAGGGTGGAGAAATCAGTCACTTTAGTCTGAAAACTAAAGACCTTTCTGCAGCTGTCTGGGAGTGGGATAGTGGTCTCTGAGTCTGTCTTCAGGGTGGGAGTGCACCTTGCTAAGGTGCCTTGCACAGAAACTGCTCGTTGAGTGATTCTGCACTGACGTCAGCACATGCAGGTAGGATATATACTCATTTTGGGGTAAGGGAAAGTGTTTTGCAGTCCACTCTGAGCTCCTCCTTCCACCCTAGAGGGATGATTTTCTTCAACTGTTTGATTTGCAAACAGTTGCACAGCTCTCTTGTTGCAGCAACCCAGGTATAGACATATCCTAAATGTGTTCCCCAGTGCAGTACCAGCTGATCCCAAATTTGCCCTGGAGTCAGTCTTGTGTGCTGGGCAGCCCTGCCCTCCAGATGCCAGGTTGCACAGAGTGCTCAGGGAACCTTTCCACACTGCAGAAAGATGGGTGGCACAGTGCCCTGGGGAGGTCAGCCACTTGGCTGCAGGCTCTTGAGCCCTCTGCTGGCTCCAGAACAATACCTTATTAGGCAGGTCTGGATTGCTGCACTGTGCAGTAATCTTATCTGGTGGTCACAAGGACATGGATGGCCACTTCTAAATCAGTCTGCAACAAAGCCATCTCCCAAGATAGCAAGCAGGAGAGGTGGACCCATGGGAAGGCCTGCCTGGGCTTGCAGAGATTGTCCTGCTGGTTGGTGCCATCTAGTTGAGGCCAGTATGGCTTTACCTCTTCATCCGTGTCTAGCGTTGGCCCTTTTGCACCAACTTTGTCACTCTGGCCTCACTGCATATGTGTCTTCTCACAACAGATATGCTGCTGCTCTCCCTCAACCCCTATGATTACCACTTCTGCTCTCAGGGTGTAACAACTGTGGACAACTTGGATGACGGCGAGGAGCTCATGGCAACAGATGTATGTGCACTTCCTTCATGCCACAGAGCCAGAAGTGGGGGCCTGGGCGAGGGTATGGGCATCCTGGGGGAGCTGGACTCACAGTCAGATTTTCATGGAGAGGGATTCCTCAGCCAGATGTTCACCAACTGGAACACCCTGTCCCACCCAGCCCCGGAATAGGAAAAACATGTTGGGAGACAATGGGAGCACCCACCCTCACCTCAGGGTGCTGATTTTGTTCTTTATCTCCCTTCAGCATGCCATGGACATCTTGGGCTTCAGCAATGATGAGAAATACGGCTCCTATAAAATAGTGGGCGCTATCATGCACTTTGGCAACATGAAGTTCAAGCAGAAGCAGCGGGAAGAGCAGGCAGAGGCTGACGGCACTGAAAGTGAGTTTTAATCTGTGCTGCCCGATTCACCCAACCTGAGCGGGGCATCCAAACTCCTCTGAGGGCAGGCTGTGAAAGCAGCCCTGGCCTGGTCTATGAATGTCAGTGATTGTGATCCTAAGCAGCTGCAGTGTTAGGACCTGCTCTGGGTACACAGAGGAATGTTCACCTGGAGGCAGGCCTTATTGTGGTAATACTCGGAATGGAAGAGTTTGTCTTCATGAGGAATGTCGATACAGGCTTCAGCTGCTACGTGGTAATTAAAAAAGACTGTGATCTAGTAGAAATGATTTCTTAAGAGGTGATTTCCTCGCTACAGTCTACTGAAAAGAGACAAAAATTACCTCATTAGTCCAGATTTACTGCATGAGAATCTAAGATCCCAGCCCTCTAAACTGTAACTTCTGAGGCAGGAGGTCCAGCTTGTAAGAACAGCATAAAATATCCAAAATTGGAAATCACAATTCAGCCATTGGAGCAGACTCTGAAGCAGTCTAGTTAGCATTGATCAGCAGAATAGCTGGTGATTTTTTTCTTTTCCATGGCTTACTTTCTAGTTTCCTAATGTCTTATTATGGTTTTACAGGTGCTGACAAAGCTGCCTACCTCATGGGGATCAGCTCAGCTGACCTCATCAAGGGGTTGCTCCATCCTCGTGTGAAAGTGGGCAATGAGTACGTGACCAAAGGTCAGAATGTGGAGCAGGTGGGTGTTTCAGGACACAGGCTTCTATACTCATGCTGGTATGTAATTCCTCTGCAATCAGACCCTTTGTGCAGTGTTACTTGCTCAGGATGCCTGGTGCTTCCGGTGGGGGAGAGATCCTAGAGCACCATGATTGGATGTATCCACACTCACTGGTTCCTGGTAGTTGGGACAATTGGTTTCAGGGCTGGCAGATAGTTTTGGATGTTAATCAAGGCTTTGGTTATCAGTATCTTTGAAATGTGAGTTGGATCATAGCCAGAAAAGGTTTGGTTTCTATGGGTCTGCTTCAGACAGTCACAGTCCCATGAAACGTTCAGTTCTGGACAATAGAAATCTCATCTAAATAAGTGATCTTGTGGAAGACTGTAATGCAGCAAAAATGCATCTGTTCAGCCATGTCATGATTGAGTACCCAAACCTGGCCTGGATGTCCCAGCCAATTCTTAAGTAAAATTTAAGAGGACCTCAGATGTTGACTGGAGTCCTATCCAGAGGCAGTGAGGTATAGGCTCCTGCCATGCACATCTGAAAATATCACTTTGGACTGAGCATATATCCCAAGACCTTGGAGGCTGTCTTGATGCTCATCAGACCAGAGGTGCAGGAATATGCTTGTGAGCATGTGAAAGCTTATCAGAGTGAATACTGCAACCCTGAACTCCCTGGATCTGTCAGTCTCTCCTCTGTGCACTAAGAGGAGTGCTGTTCTGCAGCCTAATTCCTGCAAAAGCAGTATGATGCATGGTGCTCACAACCTGCTCTCTGGTTTCCATTGGCAGGTGGTCTATGCTGTGGGAGCCCTGGCTAAAGCCACTTATGATCGAATGTTCAAGTGGCTGGTGACTCGGATCAACAAGACCCTGGACACCAAGCTGGCCAGGCAGTTCTTCATCGGAGTACTGGACATTGCAGGCTTCGAGATCTTTGAGGTGAGTTTTATAGTCCCCCTGCAATGGGCTCAGGGGAATGTTGTAACAAGACAGCTAGGTCCCCTACTGTCCAACAGCTCTATCTCTCTCAAGAAACTGTTGCTCTTGATAGAAGAGTCTGTATTTCTTTGTCTGAAATAAACAGGCAGCTCCACAGCTGCTGCTCTAACATTGCTGTGGAGCCTCTGGTGAGCTCCTGCCTACCTGGTTTGGTAGCAACCTGGTTGAGCCCAGCAGGGGTTGTTCTTCACACCCAGAGCAGTGACTCTCTTCATCTCTGGAGCTTTACTTGCTGAAGCAGGTTGGTTTTGTTCTTGCAGTTCAACAGCTTTGAGCAACTGTGCATCAACTTTACCAACGAGAAGTTGCAGCAGTTCTTCAACCACCATATGTTTGTCCTGGAGCAAGAAGAATACAAGAAGGAAGGCATCGAATGGGTCTTCATTGACTTTGGCCTGGACCTACAGGCTTGCATTGACCTGATTGAGAAGGTAAAACACGAACCAGGACACAGAATTGGTACTTCTGGTAGACAGCTTGTTTGCAAAGACAGGAACAATGAGAAGTGCTCTGCTACCAGAAATAGAATTAGTCTCTCCCCAATCAGTGGCAACTGGACAACTTCATTTTCTCTACATTTGTAGCTCAGAACCTTCAGCTCATTGATTGGACCTTTTTTTGACACAAATTTTGTCTTTGTGTGGAATTCTGTTCTTACTCGCCAGTGAGCAACAGAACCTGGAGATGGGGGGGAGAGAGTAAAATGGAGGAAACAGAGAATTTTTCCTCTAGACAATGGTGATCTCTCACTGATTCTGAGCATCTCTTATAAAAGATTTCCACAATTTTATGGAGAAAACCTACCCTTTTTTTTTTTTTTTTTTTAAATGAGTACACCTGTCGGGATACTGGAGAGGACCACCCCTCTCCTGACAATACAAGACCAATGTCTTGTAGGCCTGACCAGTCCTACTCTGTACACCAGGGGAGCAAGGAGAGTTTGCCCCATGGTAGATGTCTTGCACTATTTGCCTGAATGAGGACATGACCTCCCAGGTCAGGCCTTGCTTCACCTTGCCCAGCAGCACAGAGAGTCCCCCATTCTCGGATGGCACATGGCAAGAATTAAATCAGATTTCCTCATGCCACCTTTTCTCTGCAGCCACTGGGAATCCTGTCCATCCTCGAAGAGGAGTGCATGTTCCCAAAAGCCTCTGACATGTCATTTAAAGCTAAGCTCTATGACAATCACCTTGGGAAGTCACCCAACTTCCAGAAACCCCGGCCGGATAAGAAGCGGAAATACGAGGCCCACTTTGAGCTGGTGCACTATGCTGGTGTGGTATGTCTCTGCCTGCTCTTCTGCAGCACTCGCACTCCTCTTGCAGGGCTGAGCTTACCTTTGCCTTTCTCCTTTGCCCACAGGTGCCATACAACATCATTGGATGGCTGGACAAAAACAAGGACCCCCTGAATGAGACAGTGGTGGCCGTCTTTCAAAAATCCCAAAACAAGCTGCTGGCCTCTCTCTATGAGAACTACGTGGGCTCCAGCTCAGGTGAGGAACAACCTCATCCTTCTTTAAGCTGTACTTTGATCCCTTAACAGCGAAGCCTCATCATACACACATGCAGCTGTAGCTGGAGCAGCCTGGGCAAAGGGAGAACCCACAACAGCTCTTAAAACCTCCCACCTGGGTCGGTACTCTGGATGTGCAGCACTAGCCTAGGGGCTCTGGGTGGCTATGCAGAAGCAGGCTGAGCCTGTGTGGGGCTGTACTGCTGTCCTGGTAGACATGCAAGAAGTGACATAGGATGTGTGAAGGACTGACCTGTTGTGAAGAGATGGGGGACAACACACACAGCTGGATGCTGTGGGAGGAGTTTTTGTCAGGCTAAGTCTGCAGCTGGGTGTTACTATCTCTGCTTTACAGAGAGCAGGGGCTGTGGGCATATCACTGATATTTTCAGTGCAGAGGTGCTTGGAGATGCTATGGAGTCCTTCAAAGCAAGCTGACACTTTGCTGATGTACCTAATCCATATTTTAACCCGACAGAGGAATCTCACAAACCAGGGTCCAAGGAGAAACGTAAGAAGGCAGCTTCCTTCCAAACAGTGTCCCAGCTACACAAGGTAAGAGCCAACCCTTCATGTGTGGCCGTGAGGGATTTATGTACAGAACATCCCAGCACCAGTCCCACTCCCCTTCCAGAACTCCAGGCTACCTTACACATGAGCTCCTCAGTCTTGAAGGACCACAAGGGATCCAGAGAGTTGTCTTGGCTAGGCAAAAGCTCCTGGCATCTTCTACTCATCCCTGGGCAAAGATTGGCCCTGTGCCTGGCAGAGTCCCAGCCCTGTCCCTGTGCTGCTAGGGAAGGATGTGAGGCTCCAGGCTGGGGGAGCCATGGCTTCCTTTGAGCTGGGGCTTGTGCTGTTTCTGCCCACGTGATGCTTGTGTAGCTCCTTCACCTTTGAGGGAGCGGCAGTTAAGACTTGTAGTGATGTTTAGATAATGTATTACATGAACATCACTTTAAGTCTGTGCTACTTCTCTCCTCATTCTTGTCGGCGGGAAGGACAGCCTTTGGGCAGAAGAAAATGGAGGAGGCTTTAATGGGTCTCTGAGCATGCAGCTCTCTGCTCTCCTGTCCGTGGAGAGCTATGTGACAGCTCAGGATAACTCGTGCCCCTGATCCCATGCTCACCATGGCATTTATTTGTCCATCCCAGAGTTCAATCAACTTAAAAACAGCACAGAGATGTGTCTGTAATCCCAAAGCTGTGGTCTGCTGTGACAGTCTTATGGTGGCAGGGTGATCAAAGAGAATCATATTATCATATCCACCCAGAGCTCTGGTAGCCAAGGAGAGGTTCCTGGGGACAAGGTTCCTGAGCAAACCCCATTCAGGGAAGCATGTGGTGTTCTTTCTTCTGGACAACTCGCAGTCCCTGGGAGGTGTCTGTGGTGAGAAGTTGCCCCATGGTGGGGCTTGCCAGAGCTGGTCTTGGACTGGCTGAGCCTCCAAGGAGGGAAAGGCAGTCTGGGAAAAAACAAGGATGCAAATGCTTTTCCCCACAAGAAAAGGCAGGACTGTGAGTCATTCCAGGATTCAGGGCCTCTGACAGTGCTCTACTGTAGGGCCTTAATCCCAGGGTCTCACCTCCACTGTCCTGCCAGGGCATGCTGGTCTCCAAGCAGATGTTCACAGAGCATTCCTCATGAGCCAGACCCAACACAAAGCCACTGGAAGGATGGAGAAGGCTCAGGCTGGCCTGGCAGGGCCCTCTGTTACAGCCAGAGGGCATGGGCAGCAATCTGAGGTAGAGGGAAAACCCCTATTGAGATGAGGGCTGCAGTTGGTATGGATACCAGCATTGGATTTGTAGAGTGCTGAGGGCAGGGCTGATGGACACCAGCAGAGCTGTATGCCAGAACTGTGCTCAGTCTTGTGTTTCTGGCTCTTCCCTGTAGCAGAACTTCACTTACAAACACTTGTGAGGCACGACTCCTGTCTGGCACAACAAAACCAGCACGTGCTGATTGGCATGTCTGCCCACCGTGGTTTCTCTGCTGTTGCACCCACATTGGCAGAAGGCAGTGGTGCTGCTATGGGCAGCAGCAAGAGCAGTGAAGCAAGAGGAAATTCCCTCACCCCTCCCCGCCATGGGCAGTGTCTGCTCTCTCCCTGCCTGTGAGAGGAAGGAGCTGGAGAGAAGCACTGTGGGAGCAGAGACATCACCTCATGCCTCATCCCCCATGTCTGCCCTACAGGAGAATCTTAACAAGCTGATGACCAACCTGCGCTCCACTCAGCCCCACTTTGTCCGCTGCATCATCCCCAATGAGACAAAGACTCCAGGTATGCATGGACTGAGACAGCACCCTGGCAGCTCCTCCTGACAGGGACTCCTGTCCTGCTCCTGTACCCACCTGCTACCCAGCCCTTTTCTCACAGCAATTCTGCTGCTTCTGAGTCCTGGCTCCATCTCTGTAGAAACCACTGCGACCCTTGCTAGTCTCCTCTACCAGGGAAGAAGTTTTGCCAGGCTCCCAGCTGGGCTCTGTGCTGGCAGCTGGGCTGCCTTGCACTTGTTTGACGTCAGACATAGACGAATTTTTCAGACTGACTTCTATCCTCTTGGGCCTGGGCCGCAGCACTGGTGCTCAGTATGGGCTTACAAAACAGCTCAACACCTGTGTTCCCAGAACAACCCCCATAGGCTGTTTGCAGAGTTCAGGTCATGCTTCCCCCATCCTCTTGGGCTGAGCGTTTCCTCTGTCCCTACTCTCACCCCTAGGAGCCATGGATGCCTTCCTGGTGCTGCACCAGCTGCGGTGTAATGGTGTCCTTGAAGGTATCCGCATCTGCCGTAAGGGATTTCCCAACAGGATCCTCTACGCAGACTTCAAACAGCGGTAACTCCCTCTTCTCCCCTCCCCAGCATGTGTTCTGGGGAAGCTAAACTCCCAGCTTGTGCAGGGCTGCTCTGAAGCCCACATTATGTGCAGTGTGTGCACAGGTCAGGATAGCTGTGCAGTTGTCTCTGTGGCCCTAAACGTGGTTAGTTTTGTGCCAGGCACAATGAGACAGCAGGTGTACTGATATTTAAGGTGCTGAATGCAGGATTGATGCAGGTGATTGGTGGCAAGGCACAGGACCTTTGGTCCTGGTTCTGATATCCTTCTGCTTTGGGGATCCTTACTATTCCCCAAGTTGACTCCATCCATCCTGCTCAGCCTGGGCCTGAGCCAGGCAAGGTGAGGCCAGTGGCCT
>JAOWBP010004554.1:1905959-1918634 GCA_028571105.1 Tragopan temminckii | reverse complement strand
TTAGTCCCCAGCTCCCCTCTCTCCTCCCCAGAAGTGAGCAAAGCCTCTGTGGTGGCAGTACCCCTCCTTCAGACTCCCTTCATCCTGAGCTCCTGGTGATGACAGTTTGCAGCTCCCTTATGCCATTCTGGCAGCAGCTTGTGGCTGTGCATCTGCTCATGAGAGTGATGCCAGCGCTTCTTGGGCTGTGTTTCTCTATAGTCTCCATCTTTAGTCCCCAGCTCCCCTCTCTCCTCCCCAGAAGTGAGCAAAGCCTCTGTGGTGGCAGTACCCCTCCTTCAGACTCCATCCTGGCCACCACAAGCGGCATCCCTGGGGTGCTCTCTGCCAGCCCCACAGGGATGTCACCCTCTCAGGGTTGTCAGGATTTCAGTGGGGACATTCAGCCTCCACCTCATTGGGTGATCATCTGGCATGTGGCTGCAACACTTGTGCCCCTGCAGCTGGAGGCAAAAGCAGGCAAAGGCATCACGGAGCGGACGCTACCAGACTGGAAGGTGGCACTGAAGAGGGAGCGCGAGGAGCATCAGCATCTCCTGGCTGAATCGTACAGTGCCGTCATGGACCTGACCAAGCAGCTGCAGATCAGCGAAAAGAACTGGAAACAGGAGAAGGTGGAGCTGCTGGCCCGCTTCAAGGAAGAGCAGCAGCAGGCAGAGCAGCAAGCAAAGGACCTGCAGAACAAACTCAACCAGGTATGGTGTCCCCATGCATGTGTCATCCAGCATCTGCCCCTGCTCGCTGTGCACACGTTGGGTGACGGATGTGTTCTCCAGTTGCAGAAAGGAGCCAACCCGTGGGCTTTGAAACACTCTGAAATGGAGAAGCATGGCAGCAACTGGAAAGAGGTGGGTGAGAGAGGGCTACGTGTGTTGTGGCTTCCTGTTGGGCTCAGGTCTGTGCTAAAAATTAGATGGAGGTTGGGTGTACCCCACAATAGCATTCCCTGAACAGCAGTCTCAAGCAGTTGCAAGGGGGAATTAAGTAGATGGAGACAGCAGAGAGCATGGCTCATCTTGCTGTGCCAATCCCCAGGGGCTTCAGAAAGTTGTTAAGAGAATAGTTGTGGGCAGAGTGAGCCCTGTGCAGCTTTGGGAGCGAGGTGCAGGACCTGATTGTGTTGGGGAGGTGCTGCTGGAAAGGAACAGGGTGCAATCCCTGCTCCAACACACCTGTGTGCTGTGGTCCTGTGCTGACTCCACCAGAGCATGCTTCTGTGTCCTTCTAGGCTCTGAATGAAAAAATCACAGACAAAGAGACAATCTCTGAAGAAGACGCCAAGGGAACCAACTTAAAAAGGTGAGCATGGTGGTGGCCATCATCCCCAGGATGTGGAGGATATCAGTGGCTCTCACAGCTGGATCGACCTCCAGCACCGTCTGGACACCGCTGTGGTCCAGGATTGTCTTCCTGGAGGCAGTGAGCAGGGCTGGGTGCCCAGCAGGGTCCCATTGGGGTGATGCCTCTAGCATCCCACATCATCACCCTGTCCCGCTGCCTGAATGGGTGACTGCTGAGCCCTGTCCTCTCTTCTCCCACAGGACCAAGTCCGTTTCCTCCATGTCAGAGTTTGAAAGCTTGCTCGACTGTTCTCCCTACCTCCCTGGAAAGACTGTGCCTGGGCTGGGTGACCATTCCCGAGGCAAAAAGTCATCTGCAGCCTCCCAGCTGCTGCCCAACGGGATCCGGGACAGCACCGGCCTTCCTCCCCCCAACTGTACCTATGTGAATATCGAGCAACCCGCCTCCGACAGCCTGGCCAAGGAGAAGCTGGGCATCTCCTCCTGGGACTACTCACGGGCCAGCAGCCTCTCGGGGCATGACCCAGCCCAGAAGCAGATGCAGAGGAGCTACACAGCACCTGACAAGACAGGGATCCGCATCTACTACAGCCCTCCTGTGGTGCGGCGCCTGGAGGCAGCTGTGGTGCACAACAAGGAGGGGAAGATCATGATAGAGCCCGGCTTCTTGTTCACCATGGCCAAGCCCAAGGAGCCTGAGGAGTCGGCCAGGGCAGAGAGCACATACAGCCAGTGGCTGTGCAACTTCTCCAAGCAGCAGCGAGAGCTGCTTGATGGCAGCACAGGGGAGAGCACGGTGCCACCAGTGCCCCGCTTCCCTCCCTCGCTGCACGACCTGGAGATCTCCGGCAACATGAGCGACGACATGAAGGAGATCACCAACTGTGTGCGACAGGCCATCCGCTCCAGCTCACTGGAGAGGAAAGTGAAGAGCACCTCGAGCCAGACTGTGGGGCTGGCCCACGTGGGGACACAGACCACACAGACAGTGAGCGTGGGCCTGCAGACAGACCTGCCGCGCGGCAGCCTGCATGGCAAGAGCTGGTCCCCGCGCAGCTCCTCGCTCGTCTCAGTGCGTGGCAAACAGATCTCCACCTCCCTGGACAAGGTGCACGCCAGGATCGAGCGGCCCTGCTGCTCACCCAAGTACGGCTCACCAAAGCTGCAGCGGAGGTCTTCCTCCAAGCTGGATGCCTCCAAGGACAGGAGCCTGTGGAACTTGCACCAGGGCAAGCAGAACGGCTCCGCCTGGGCCCGTTCCACCACCACTCGTGACAGCCCTGTCCTCAGCAACATCAACGATGGCCTGTCCAGCCTCTTCAGTGTGGTGGAGCATGCGGGCAGCACCGAGTCCATCTGGAAGCCGGGCTGCCCTGAGGGTGGCAGGGCCAAGGCTGAGGCCCCCAAGTACGGCCTGGTGCAGGAGTTCTTCAGGAATGTTTGTGGGCGGGCGCAGAGCCCCACGGCCCCCCCAGAGAAGAAGGATGCTGGTGGTGGGGAGGAGGGCTCCAAGAAGACCGAACATCCCAGCCTGGCCTCCTACCACCCCACTGAGAACACCTCCCGCATCCTGAGCAAAAAAGTCCTCAAGCAAAGCAGCTGTGAGGACCCCAAGCTGATGTCCCCTGGCCAAGGGAGCAAAGAGGCATTCCCCCGGGACCCTGACTTCATCTCAGCCATGGCCAGTGAGGTAATGAGGTGGGGGGCCCCCATGTGCCAAGCTGTGTGGTGGGGATGGCTGCAACCCTCTCTAACTGCCCTTCAATCTTTCTTTGCAGGACATGGCATGCGACTGCAGCTCACAGTCCCTCACCTCCTGCTTTGCCCGGCCGTCCCGCTCCGCCGCCCGCCACTCGCCCTCCAAGTGCAGGCTGCACCCCATAGACATCCCCAGGGCGGAGGAGAAGCCCGGGCCGCTGAGTGAGTGAGGACAGCGAGATGGGGCGCGCAGCCTGGCCTGCTTCCCACTCTTCTTCCCCAAGAACGCCCACGGGGCCCCTGTCGGGGATGCATCTGTCTCCTAACCATCCCCTCACTCGTGGGGATGCTTAAGAAGCAGATGGTGAAGGGCGCCGGGCGGCGGAGGCTGCCGGCAGCAGTGGGGCATCCCGCCAGGGTGGCCATGGCACAGGCACGACGGGAAGCACCGGGTCCCTGCGGTGGCCCCGTGAAGGGGACAGCTGCCATGCGAGGCAGTGGCTGTGATGCTGCTGGTCCAGGGAGGGGTGAAGCGCGACAGGGGTTGGATTTGACGAATGGATCCACCCCGTGGCCAGTGCTGGGTGCATCCCCGCCAGCTCTGCTTGCAGGGTGGTTGCATCAGCCATGTGCTGGAGGGAGGCGGGGGGGTCCCCGGGCTGGGCGGCGCGTGGAGACGTTCCCATCCGGCTCCTGGGACGGGTGCTGGATGCACGTGTGTGGGACCCCCCCCTACAGCCTAAGCCCTGCTGAGCCCCTGCCTCCCTGCCCGGGGCCACTTGTAGTTATTCTTCCAAGTGCTGAATTTACATATTCCTCCCTCTTTTTTTAATTTCTCCATCCGCTTTTGGCTCTACCCAATTCCGAACAGCCTGCAATGTAAAACCAAGTGCATTTAAAAAAAAAAAAAAAGCAAAACCAAACATACTGAAATGAGCTAAATTGGAGATGTACCAATTGGATTAAGAGATTGTGGGCTGGGAGGCTGCATTGTGGCTCGCAGCTTCCACCGCCCGGAGGTTGGGTCATCACCATGGGGAAAAGCCTTATCCAGGGAGGGAGGAGAACAGCATCCCGGCAGTGTTTGTGCTGGGTGAGAAGGGCAATTTCTGAGGTGGCTGCTTGACCTATTTTTGAGCTGCGTGCCAGGCGTTGGGCAGAGATTTGCACAGATGGAACTGCCTGCAGGTGCCTGTGCCTGCTGGAGCTGCAGGCATCGCTTTGGGGGCTCTGGGCGTTGCTCCAGAGCCTCTGTGCATTGTTCTGAGCCTGTGTACGTTTGCCCCAAGGGCTCTGTGCATTGTTCTGAGGCTCTGTACATTGCTCCAGGGGCTCTGTGCATGGTCCCAAGGGCTCTACACATGGCTCCGGGGCCGTGTGCAATGCCCTGGGGGTCTGTGCATTGCTTTAGGGGCTATGTACACTGTTTTGGGGCTCTGTACACAGCTCCAGAGGCCTCTGCATTGCTCAGGGGCTGTGTATGGTGCTCTGGGGGCTCTGTGCATTACCCTTGGGGCTCTCTACACTGCTCCAGAGCCTGTGGGCGTTGTTCTCATGTTGTGTACATCGCTCCAGGGGCTCTGCGCACTGCTGTCATCTCTCAGCCACACTCAAAAACTGCTCTTGCTGCCGCAGCTGCTGCCCCCTCCCGTCCAGCCGCACACTGCCCGCAGCAGGACGGCTGCATCACTGCCACGTCGCAGCCTCCGTCAGCATCTCCGTGGTGGCTGCTCACTGCCTGTGTCTCCGGACACACCAGCATCAGCCAGGGCCAGGCGGCCCAGCACCGATGGCCTTTCACTCCGAGGGCACCTGGCCGGCCCCACGAGGTCCTTGTCACCCAGCCGTGGGGCAGGCACTGCCCCCAGCACCAGCAGCCAAGGTCAGGCAGTGTCCCTGCCTGCCGCCCTCATGTCCCCGGCACTGCCGTCGGCATTCTCCTGCTGTACATAGATCCTTTTGGGGTGGTTTTTAGCATTTTCCTTGAAAACTAGGCTTTGTTTTGTTTTTAAAGACTCTACTTTTGGAATGTGTTTGTTTGTTTGTTTTTTCCTTTCTCATTTTTACAACTGCCTTTTAATTATTTGTAATATTAGTCAGTTCTGTCGTACTCTGTAAATAGCGGTGCTGGGTGTTACCCACGAGGATGGGAACAGGGACAGGGGACGGCAGGGGCTTTGTGAAGGCAGCATTGCAGAGAGGCAGGAGCTGCTTTGGCCAAGCCTGGGGAGATGGGGATAATTAATGTGCTGTGGAGGTGCCAGGTTTGGCCTCAGCCCCTGCAGCATCTGCCCCCGTCCTCTCCGCAGTCCCTGTCCCTGCCCCAAGGTCACATGAAGGGCTCGCTCTGCCCCGATGACAGCACCTGCCCGCCCTGTGCTGTGCCTGCTTGTCGTGTGATTAATAAAGGCCCTGCAAACCCTCTCCCACACCCTCGGTGCTGCTTTCCCAGGCTGTGGGGGGCAGCAAGGCATGAGAGGTCCTGTCCCCAATATCCCTGCCAGCTGCCCATACCTGGTGTCCCATCTGCTCCCCATCTCCAAGTGCTGACTGTGGCTGTGCCGCGCTGCTCCCTGCCATCAGCCCCCCGTCCCTCATGGACTCTCACCCCACACAGACATCTCTTAGCTCCACGTTCTCGTATTGCTAGTGTTTCTCATGCCTCCCTGCCCCATCCTGCCTAGCTGCTCACTCCAACCTGCACACAGGTCCTATGTCACTGCCCCAGCTTCCTGCCCTCATCACATGCAGATCCCAGCCCCCCCTAGGCTCAGTACATGAAACTTCCCCTCCCTGAGCTCCTCCACCACCTCCTGTGTCACACCCCTCCTTTTGCTTCTTCACTATCTTTTGTATTCCATCCCTTCTGTCCCTTCTCCTCAGTCCCCCAACATGTCCCATCCTTTCTTCTTATTCTCCTTTATCCTCAGCCACATCCCTTTCCACTTTTGTGCGCTCTTCCATTGGCCATCATATCCCACACCCCTTTGTTCTGCTCCTACATCATCCACATATCCCTTTTCTGCTTCCCATGTTCCACTGCCCTCCACGGTCCACCTCTCTTCCACACTTCCATTTTCTATCATATCTCCCCCCTTCCAGTGCTCCTGTTGCCCACTGTTCGCCATCCCTTCCTGCCATGCTCTTCCATCACTCATCATGTTTCATTTCCCCTAACTGTTTCTCCATCACCCACAACCTCCCATTCATCTTTCCTTCCATCATCCTTCATTTCTCTGTTCTCCCATCACCTGCCACATCCTCTTTCTCTTGCTCTCTCATCACCCACCACATCCTGTCCCTTCTTGTGTTCTATCATCACTTACCTTCCATTCCTCCTTCCTGTGACCTGTCACCTCACCTCTGCGTCTCATCCCTCCCTGCCATCGCTCACTATGTCCTATTCATCCTTCCTGTGCTCCTCCATCACTCATTATGTCCCCATTCTTCCTGTGCTCCTGTCAGCCACCACGTCCTCTCACTCCTTCCTGTGATCTGTCACTTCTGCATCTCATTCTTCCCTGCCATATTCTTCCATTGCCCATCTCTCCTAGGTGTGTTTCTCCATCACCCACCACATCCTATTCATCCTTCCTGTGTTCCTCTAGCTCCCTCCACATCCCATCCCTTATTATCCTCATTGACTTCCCACCATCTCATCTCTTCTTCCTCCATCTCCACCCTGTCTCCTCTGTCCTCATCCTCCATCACCTCACCTTTTCCTTTCTTATTCCTCATGTCAACATTTCACCATCCCTTCTCATCCTCCATGAACTCCCACCATCATCGCATCCTGCTTTAATTTATTTCATTTTCCCTTCCTCTGCTTTCTACCATCTCCTATCCCTTTTCTTTCCTCCATCTCTCACCTCTTCTTCTTCCACCTCAGTTTCTGTCCCTCCAGTCCACCTCCACCTTCCATCCTTCCCCATCCCTTTTCATACTCCTTCAGCTCTGGCTATTGCCCTGTCTCTCCTCATGCCTTTTTTTCTGCTATCTCACCATCCCTTATCATTGTTCACCTCCCAGTTTCACTTTCTCCTCATACTCTTCCACTTTTCTATCCCTCCTCATTTTCTAAGTGTCCCACCTACCTCACTGATTTCCCCTCCACCTCTTCCTGACCTCCAGTCATCCTCACCCAACTCACACTTCCCTCCTTTGCAATCCTTTTATTCTCTTTCACCTCCCAACTCCATCCTGCCTTCCATCTTCTCTCAGCCCATCCTCTGCCATTCTTCCTCTCCTCCATCCTTCCTGCACTTTTACTCCTAGTACATCTGCCCCCTGCTGTTACTGCCACCTTCTCTTCCTCCTTCCTTTGCTTTGTATCCCATCCCTCAACAACCCAGAAAAGTCACTTCCAGCACAGCCATCCCTGTTGCAAGCAGGAAGGGCAGGGCCCTTACTGCTGGGAATGGGATGTGGGGCTAGGTTGGATGGAGAGCCAGCCTCCCACCCCATCCCTGCTACTCAAGACATTTGCATAGCAGCAGTGATAGCCATAGCTTGCAGGTTGGAAGATTCCTGCCGGACATCAGGAAACGCTTCTCCCTCGAGCTGGTACAGCTGGAACTGTCACTGGGGAAGTGGGAGGATTTCTGCTCTTGGAAGATTACAAAACTCAGCTGAAGTCACTGGTTCTGACTTGCTAGCAATAACCCTTTGGAACAAGGGAGCTCAGTCAGAGTCTCCTGGAATTCACACCTGTGAGATTTCACACTCACACCTGTAGGAGATTTCTCCGAACACTGGAGGATTTCCAAGAGTGTCAAGAAAGGCCAGACACGGATTTGAGTGCAGTGTTTGTGATACTGCAGGACATGAGGAACCATCACTGCCACTTGCTCCATGGTACTCAAGCAGGACTACCCTGTGCTGTTTGAGCAGGACCATTGCAGACTGCTCAAACAGGATCACTCCATGCTGCTGGAGCAGGACCACCCCATACTGCTTCAGCATGACCATTCCATGCTGCTCAAGCAGGATCACTCCTTGGTGCTTGAGCAGGACCACACCAGGCTGCTTAAGCAGAATCATCACATGTAGCTTGAGCATGGCCTTCACATGTTGCTCAAGGAGGACCACCCCATGTAGCTTGAATGGGGTCATTCCAGGCTGCTCGAGCAGGACCATCCCAAGTTGCTTGAGTACCATGGGCCAAGCCAAAGTGGCTTCCTGAAGGACTGCCAGATCCCAGGCCAGTGAGATACCCTGAGATGACCACTCAGCCCCTCAAGCCAGCAACCCTTGCATCACCTTCATTTTCCTTCCCTTGGATTGGGCCATGCAGGGGCATGGCTGTTCCCTCCCAACCACCTTTGACTGCAGCAGGGCACAAATTGCTGGCACTGCCTAGGGGAGGACAGACCTCTTCTCCATCCTGTGGGAGCCCCAGACCCTGAGGGACTTTCCTGGAGGACCCTCTCAGAGCATCCTACATCCCTCACGCACAAGGGCCAACTGGCTCACTTGATGCATACTTTGCCTTGCAACTCTGGAGGCTCCCAACCACCCCACGGAGGAGCAGAGTCCTTGCCCCTTCCTGAGGTGATGTGTCCCACTGCAACACAGGCAGCCAGAGTTTGGATGGGGCAGGAGTGACATTTGTGAAATGTTCCCATCCAAATGCCTTCCTGGCTGGTGAACTTGGGAGAGGGTGGAGAGAATTTCCTACCTGTGTTAGAACCTAGCTGAACTTACGTGTCTCCCCAAGCTGGATTTCTTATTCCAAACGTTCAAACTGTTGTATATTGTACTGGGATTTTTACACTGAATTATTGTAGAAAACAAAAATCTAAACCAAGTCTGTTTAAAAATAAACAATAAAAAATCTCTATGAAAAAAAAAAAAAGCTGAAATAAAAACTGCCTTTTAAGTCATCTTCACATTAATGTGTTGGAGCCACCACTTTAAGTGGTGGCTTTCCTATTCCAAGTGCCTCTTGGCCACTGCCTGCTACAGCCCCTGGGGATGTCAACCACAGTGAAGACAGCTCCTGAGGTTTTGTGATGTCCTGGGCAATGAATGAAAGAGTTCCCATCCAGCAGCATTGGCCTGACCAGCTGTGCTCCCAGCCCTTCTCTGCACCCATCTCCATGCAGGAGCAAACGCTGTTCGCAGGGAGATGTTTTGACTGCAGGGTGATGGAAGCAAATGTGAGACCTGGCTGGTGGGATGGTGCCACAAATGAGCCACAGAGATGAGCACAGAAAAAAACTGCATCTTGAGTCAAGGACCTGTGGAGCAGAACCAGACAGGGTGGCTCAGCCATGACTGTGGGCCTCACATCAACTGTCCTCAGTGACGTCTCCAGCCCTCAACTGGGGACAGAGCTGCCAGGGACCACAGGGAAATCTGCTGTGGCCAGGTCCTCTCCAGCATCCTCTGCTGTAGCTCTGCCTGCAGACCTCTCTCCTGTCACCACCACGCGCCCCGTCCCACCTTCCCCACAAAACAGCAGGAGCTTCCCTGAGCTCAGCCTAAGGGGATGGGAATAGGCACATTTTGTGTGGTGGGGTGTGGCCAAGTGAGAAAAAAAGAAAAAAAGAAAAGAAAGAAGCAGACCTGCTTGCTGGGTGCTTTCACCAGCCCTTGTGGTCCCACAGAGCACTGGTGTGGTTCTGCCACCCCCAGCCGTTTGAGCGTAGGATGGTCTGCTGTGTCCTGTGCCCAAGCAGATACTCTCACTCCAGCCCATGCTTCTTACTCAAGTGAGGTATCAGGATGCGGGTCTGGGTCACCCCTGGCAGCCAGCTAGTGGCCTTAATGTTGGGAGTTGAAGGAACTTTCCAGTGCAGCTTAGCTCCAGGCTGCTCCAGGCTTAGGGCAAAAGCAGAGGGTGTCAGGGAACAGTGCAGGGATGCGTGTGCTTGGATGCCATGGCTGGGATGTGCTGCATCATGAAGCATAGCTGTCATAAACTTGTGCTTGGAGGCTGCATCGCTGACCCCTGGCGTCCCGCATCGCTGGCCCCATGGGCTGCACATCTCTGTCACAAGAGACCCTGCGTGGCTGCCACCTCAGACTCTGTGTCACTGCCCACTATGGTGCTTGTATGGCTGGCACTGCAGGCCTGCAGGGCTGGAGCTTGGCAGCAGAGGGCACGTCACTGCCATGGGAGTTCTGGGACACCGATGAAACCCCATGGGAAAAGCAGCTCCTAAACCTCAACCTCTCTTAACACACTGCAGACCGATGCAGTCTCTCCCAAGCCTGGTTTCCCTTCCTGTGCATGCCTGGTGTCCACCATATCTCTCTCTGAGTCGGCTCCATCATCCAGATGGAAAACAGCAGCAACCAGCAGAGCCCAAATAAACAAACAAGCCATTGTGAGAGGGGAGAGCATCTTTATAAGGTTAATTGGCCCCATCTAGGAGACAGAAAGGCATTTTCTTGTGGCTCAATCACTCTGAAAGCTCAGGCAAACAGCAGTAATGTGTCTCCTGGGTTTGATTTAGAACCGTGGTTGCATTATAAGCTCATCTACATGCAAAATGATTATGAATATATTGCATGCACTCTGCAGAAGGCTAAATCATCAGGCTCTGAAATTCATCAGCTTCTCTCTGAAGCTTGAAATTCAGCCATCTGTCTCCCTGTGACAGCAGAGGGATGGCTCAGGCCTGGTTCTGCCCAACCCGACCCACTTTAGCTCCCCATGCCAGCAGGAGGAGGGAACTGAGGAGCCCAGGGGCTGCGGAGCTGCCCACACAATGCCCAGAGCTGCAGCAGTATCGAGCAGCCCCATTTGCAAACAAAGGCACTGATAACTCCCAGCAGGACCCAAAGGCTGTTATCACAGTGCTGATTAAAATTTCCTCCTGCAGCCAATGCAGAAGAGTTTCATCTGTGGTGAGATGTGTGTCCCCATGTTTAACCCCACCTCCACGCTGAGTTCCAAGCATGCCCTGCAGCACTCTGCCCCACCAAGCCCCAGCTCCAGGGCAAGAGTCCAGCTGGATGCAAGCTGCTCTGGAGCCAAGGGAGCTGGAGCAGCAAAGTGTGGTCATGCAGCAAGAGCCCTTGCCCTGGAGCCTAGAATTTCCCTGCAGAGAGACCAGAGTGTTTCCATATTTCAGCTATCGACCATCAAAATGAAAGCTGATGAAGGCCATGTCTATGCCAAGGCTGGGTCTGACCGGCGGTGTGGTTCTCAGCCCTATGCATGGGTGTTTGCATGGGAAAGCAGGTCTGGGGGGCTATTCTCAGTTTTCCTCTTTGCAGGTGCCTTGTGAGAGGTGAAGTAACCGCACCCCATCAGGCAGGGTCCTGAGCGCAGCTGAAGCACAAGAACACCTCTGGCCTCAACAGCCCACACCGGCACTGCTGAATGGGGCTCCAGATATGCTGCCCATGGCTCCTAAAATATCCATGCCACAGCACCCAGGCTGCAGGAGTTCATTCATTTTTTTTCTTCAAAAACATGTTTTTGCAATAGGGAACGTGGAGGTAAGGACAGTGCTGGCTGGTGAGGGAAAAACCTTGCCGTCTTTGGCTGTGCCTGTGCCATGTCTGCCCATATAGAGAGCATGGGCGCCGGTGGGTTTGTCTGTGGTAGCAACACAATGCTCCCAGGGTGTGCATTGAACATGGAAAGTACCAAGGATCCCAGAATAGACTGGACCTAATCGCTGACAGGAATATGTGCCAAGTACGAGCTTCTCAGTTTTTATCTTCTGGGTGTTCCTGGGCCGCAGCACTGAGTACCACAGAAGCTGCCCATAGCGAGCAGCTCCCCTGACGTGGTGCATTTTCACCGGCAGGGATGATATCCATCAGTGCTGAAGAGATCTTCAAGGTCTCAGCATCCTCCCTGGGCAACGCAAACAGGACGTCCTGGCAGTGTTCCCCTGTGCCTGGTGATGGGAGGGGGGCACGGCTATGGGGACACGGCTGATGGGGACAAGGCTGATGGGGACACGATGTTGCTGACAGGGCAGCTATTGGGGTACACCGCTGGCATGGGGGGACAGCACTGGTGGGGGGACATCACTGACGGGGGCACAGCTGATGGCAGAGACACTACGAACAGGGAATTGATGGTGGGGCTGACAGGGGGGCAGAGCTGATGGGGAATGTGGCTGGTGGGGGAGATGGCTAACAGATGGAAATGGCTGATGGGGGAGATGGCTAACGGATATGGCTGACGGGAGGACATGGCTGATAGGGGAGATGGCTAACAGATGGACATGGCTAGTGGGGAATATGGCTGATAGGGGAGATGGCTGATAGGGGAGATGGCTAACGGATGGACATGGCTAGTGGGGAATATGGCTGATATGGGAGATGGCTGATAGGGGAGATGGCTAAAAGATGGACATGGCTAGTGGGGAATATGGCTGATAGGGGAGATGGCTGATGGGGGAGATGGCTGATGGGGGGGGACGTGGCCGATTTGGGGACATAGCTGACAGGGGGATGTGGTGACAGGGGGACGCGGCTGACGGGGGGCCGTGGCTGACAGAGAGACACGTCTGGCCGAGTGGGCTCACTGACGGGGACACAGCCGACACGAGACACCACCAAGGGAGGCGCGCGGCTGGCGGTGGAACATGGCTGACAGGCGGCACAGCCGCTGGGGGCACGCGGCCGGCAGAGCGACATGGCCGCCAGCAGACGCGCGCGGTGACGGCGGGCCGGCCCCGTTCTCCCCGCGCCTGCTCGGGGCCGGCCG
>JAOWBP010004554.1:1875630-1895531 GCA_028571105.1 Tragopan temminckii | reverse complement strand
TCAAGAGGCAGTTAAAACTCAGGCGACAGAAGCGTTGGAGGGGGTGAAGGAGCTGGATCCATCTGCCGGTGCCCTGAGGCCCTCCCTCAGAATCAGACAAAGACTGTTGGAAAGTGGGAAGCCCTTCCCCGGAATGGAAGCCTCTGACAAAGTGTCTTCGCAGGCTTCCCTTGACAGAGCCACTCGAGAAGCTGCTGGAAGTGTCTGCAACACGCTGCAGTCCTTTGCAGCTTCTCACTCTGAGCAGGAGTTTGGTGCTGAATATTCTGAAATCATCAAGCTCCCCAACAACCATCTCTCTCAGAGGCAGCCGCAGCCATCCCAGGTGCCTCTGTCATGGCAGAGCAGGACGGAAGGACGAGGCTCATCAGAAGAGCAGAGCCCGGCAAGAAGGCAGAGAGAAAAGCTGCCCATGATCCAACCAACACCAAGCACAGTTAACATCTCTCATCTGAGTCGCCGCATTGTAAAGGAGAGCATTGAAAAAGCTGTCTCCAGAGTGGAGGAGGAGGAAGAACTGCTTCTTAGGCGTGCCAAATCCATTGTCACCAGTGCAGTTGCAAGAGCAAAGAAACGTTTAGAGGATGAGCTGCAGCAAAGGCCTTAATTGCAGCGTTGGATGCCAACACCACGGCATCTGGGACAGTGGGCTTCATATCAGATCAGAGCTCTAAGGCTCAGACAGCACATGGGCTACAACTGAGCTCCAGGAGGCTTGTTGTCAAAGAGCCCTGCCCAAGTGGTGGCACGGAGAGTCGTCCCTCTAAGGACCTCCAAAGCTCACCTGATCTCCCGCTGCCGAAACGGTGTGGCTCTGGCCGAGGTGCTCCTGGCATGCCAGAAGACCTTCAGAAGTCCCTGAATTGCACCTCTTCCATACCCACGTGGGAAACCCAAACGGAGCAGAAGCCAGGGAGCACCTCTGGCACCTTCCCCTCCAGGGGCCTGCAGTCTGCCAGACAGCCCATTCCTCCAGCATGTCCCAATAGCCCTGCCCAGACAGGAGCTCAGCACCCAGGGGCGCTTGTCAGGGCTGTGCTGTCCAGGCTCGAGGAGCTCAGGGTACCTCCTCAAACCCAGAATGAAGAGGTCTCTTCCAACCTCAGCCTTTCTAGGACTCTACAATCATGCGATTCACTGTTTGCGTTTGTTAGCCGCATCACACTTTCGTTCCTCCGACTTGAGAAACAGAAACTGTATAACATTATTGGTGATCTGTAGCCTATCATCAGCAAAGAAGGACTCTGAAATACTCTGGAAGTGACTCCTGAAAGATGTGATTATGCACTGACCTCCACATTTACTGCACGCAACCTAATTCATTGCATTTTGTACAAGATGGTCAGAAAAAATTATTTCAATATTTCATGAACTCCTACTGCCTAGTGCTGTGAGCACTTCTAGGGAACTACTGTACCACCTAAACCCCTCCACCCATCCTGCTCATGCCTTGGTCACCATATCATCTACTCTGAAAAACAATCTCATACACATGTGCAAACAAAGGGGAAAGTTCCTTTCAACCTACTGCAAAATAAATAAATAAATAAAACTTAAAAAAAAAAATTGTCATTTTTGGGGGATTATTCTATTGTTCTATTGGTACAAATACTGTTCTATTTGTCTGGAAGGAGAGGCATACACCATTTGGACTAAAGTTGCTATTTTTGTGAAAAGGCTTACTCTTCCTGTATTTTTAAGCTGGAGTCTATCTCTTACCCTGTGTCATATGTGTCCCATAGGCTGTCAGGATGAGCTCTCTGTGTATTTTAAGATTTTGGAAAGCAAATCATCACTGTGCTGCATTCTTTGGCCTGCTTCCCATGCAGCATTCCCCGGGGAGGTTGCAAAGACATCCTCAGGGAGGTAGAGCTCATGGCCCCAAACACTGTTTGGAACCAGCAAAGTTCCACCCTCTCTCTTATATCATCAATATTCTTCTCAGACTCACCCTAATTTGTGGTCGGATTCACGAGTTTTTTATCACACATCTACTGGATTAGAGAAATCCATCGTCTCTTTTCGAATTCACCACTTCACTTTCCCATGCCTGCTGGATTAATGAAATGGATGGTATTTTATCAGATCAATTACCAGATCTAACAATCTGGAAGGAAAAAGGGAGTGAGAAATAAAAGATTAGTCAGTGAGTAATATTGGAGAAGACACTGAAGTGAATGATTTTCTATTTATTACAAATAGAGGGTAACAAGTTAATAAGAGAGAAAGCAGAATTTGGGTAATAACCATCACACTGCTGTGATGAATTGTCTTATATACATTGCATATATTTGTTAACACTGTAATGAGCTGTGCCAGAGAATTCTGAAAAATGTCTTGTGGAGTTTAAATATTAGTAGTTAGTGGTTCTTCTTCTGTCTTGTCTCCATAGCCACTACAAATTGTCTGTTCATTTACTTGAACTCGTTCCTTCTCTTTCCAAAAAGGTATCATCATAGAATCATAGAATCACAGAATGTCTTGGGTTGGAAGGGACCTCAAGGATCATGAAGCTCCAACCCCCCACCACACGCAGGGCCACCAACCTCCACATTTAATACCAGACCAGGCTGCCCAGGGCCCCCTGGCCTTGAACACCTCCAGGGATGGATGGGGCATCCACAACCTCTCTGGGCAGCTGTTTCAGCATCTCACCACTCACTTCCCCCTGACATCCAACCCAAATCTTCCCTCCTTCAACTTAAAACCATTTCCCCTTGTCCTGTTGTTATCTACCCTTTCAAAGAGTTGAGTCCCTTTAGGTACTGAAAGACTGCAATGAGGTCACCCTGCAGCCTTCTCTTCTCCAGAGGTAGGCTCACATTTCCAAGGACAAAAATCCCAAAATACAAGCTGTGCTTCAGTGACCTTGTGGGGACAGCAATCTGGTGCTCAGCATTCAGTCAATGGGGACCAGGATCTGAAAGATGTTAGTTCTCTGCTGTGAAACCATGGCGAGGATGTCTGAGCAACTGGTCTTCTGCAGTGAGGGGTGTAAAAAGCCATCATTTTACTGCACAGTACTGGAGAATTACAGGCCTGTGCATTATCATCTTCATTATTTCTCTGCATTTAAGGCATAGAAAAAGGATAGATTTGCTAGCGCTCTCCTTCTAGCACTCCAGGCACCAATGGGACTTAATTATCTTCTAGATAATTTTGGTCAAAAATTAAAAACTAAATCTAATAAAAACATTAACAGCAGGGTTTTATTTATGGATGGAATCTGACCCTTCGTTGACATCAGTTAATGTCTCATTGGTGTTGAAATGACAGATAAGTCTTGTACCTTTGAAGTAGAATGTTCATCAAGCTGCTTTGTGAGCGTGATTCCAGCCAGAACAGAACAGTGAGCACAGACACTTGCTAACCACTAATTATAATATCTCCCACTGGCAAGAAGCTGTCCTGACACGTTATGAAACACATTTGAGTTTCATGAGACATGCTGAAACTCTGATCTATTTGCAAGTGGACATTTATATCAGAAATGTCCGGGCTGAATTTCTTTCCTTTCTAATCTCTTCTCTCCCATGCACCCCTCTCTCATGTGGTTAAATGCAGCACTGACAACTCAGAATACTTGGAATTAATGGCTCACATCTGAGAAAGCGTGAGGAGAATGGTTTGAAAATCAAAATAGTTCTAAAAAAGAGTACAAATGGGGAGTTGCATTTACTGTCTGAGGCCCAGCAGGATTAGGGTGTCTAATGCACTCATTAAGAGACACAGGCCTTAATCACTATAACCTTGTTGACTAACAGCTTGCTTTCCTGAGGAATTAATGCATCCTGACAGGGGTTGTCCAAGATGAAGAAATTCCTGATCACAAAATGTGTACACACAAGTATGAGAACATGGCCTTGCTTCTCACTTGCAGAAGGGTCACGAGCAGTGTGAGTACTGCTTCTGTATTTCCACCTGACCAGTAACCAGTACACCCCTCCACTGCTGTTGCTGATGGAAAATCCAGAGCGAGGCAGTGTGAGTTTCTTGTATGATCAAAATGTTTTTTTCAGAAAGCTCCACTCTGCTGTCTGGTCAACATCTTTTCAGTTCTACTTCACTGTGGAGCACCTACATCCATTTGAGATGCCACTTGTGGGTAAATCAGCTCCCCCTTTGCCCTACAGACAACTACTTCCCTTTTGCCCTTTACTATAGGTGGTATGTATCTTGTGGTCCATCCCATATGAAGTTCTTGGTATGCAACTCACAGGAATTTGGCAAGGCTTGTAGAACTGCTGCTCCTACCGTCCTGCACCATCCTGCATACAGGCCCAAGCAAAGCTGTGGGAAGTTCTGGAAGACAGTGAATTTTCAGAAGTATCAAAACATGAACATTCGGCACTGCTAACATTGGCCTTCTGATGCTCTGTTGCTCGGTGCATTCAGCAATTCTGATAAGCATTTTATCATTCTCTACAGTGCCTTGGAGACATACACATGACTCCTGAGTCACTCCAGCTCGGTATATACAAGCCACGGAACAACAGAAGTTAATGCTCTTGGTCACTGCCAAGTCAAGTCAGATTAAGATCAATGATCTGTATGTATAATTTGTATATTAATCTTCTGTTACTACCCTACGTGCTTATCTTGCTGGGGAACTCTTAAGTAGGTGTCACAGGCCCAGCTTTTATGCAAGAGGGTTTGCCAGCCTGTCCAAAACAAACACGGGGTATTGGGTTTCATGCAAGTGATAATTTGTATGTCTCTCCAGGACAGCAGTCCCTTTTCTCTTCCTCAAATATCTCATTCATAGAAGGGCTGGTACCAAGTGCTTGGTTTCCATACTTGCAGGGCAATACAGTACATGAGGCAGGCACCCAGGCACCAACTGATGTATCTAACCCATTTTTTCAAAACTGTATCTCCCCAGGTGCACACCCAGCATGTGACTAGGAAATTTCATGGTCCCAGTGACAGCCATTCAAACAGGAACATAGCAATGCTGTGCCAACAGATTGAACTGCAGAAAACCTGACCCAGCTCAAAGGGGCAACTGCTGCCTCTCCTTCATCTGAGACAGCGGCTCTAACATCAGCAGCATTAACTATTCACTCCCTGATCATTTCAGCCAGGCAGAATTAGGAAAGAACTGTAGTTATGCCCTTGGAAAGGGCATAAGACACATGTTGCTGCAGGGAAGGACATCTGTTGGCAAAGAGAAAGGAAAACAACAGCAAAGCAACCCAGCAAGGATGGAGAAGAAGCAGGGGAAAGAAACAAGACTGGCCTGCAGCAAGGAAGATTCTCTCTGAGCAGAATGGATCAGAGGGGATTTTTTTTTTCCTCCTTGCACAAAGTTTTGACTTTCCATTTGAAGCAGAAAACCTCAAAAAAAAAGAACTTTGTTTTCAACAACTGTCAACAAAAATCACTTTAAAAAAAAAAATCTGGGAAAAAAAGGAAGAAAATAGCTGAGGAATGGCTGATTCTCTGAGATACAAAGCTACCACCAAGAAAAGCATGCATTTCTTAGATAGCAGTGGGGGAATCTGCTAGAGCCTATCTTCTGCTTTGCAGGGGAGAGAGGAGCTCACCCATACTCATCTGAGCAGCACCAAACACAAGATGAACACAGCTGGCTGTCTGGGACCTATCTCCCACTGGTGTGCAGGGGCAGGAGCAGCTCAGACACAGGCAAGGCTTTGGAAGGGGTTGTGTAAACAGGCTGGTTAAGCTGCAGAGATGCTTTATGTGGCAGAACAAGAGGAGAGCCATTTTGGAGGAGGGATAACCTCTCTGCTGTGCAGCTGCCCCAGGGTGGAAGAGGTGAACTGAGGCAAGGAGACTGAATTCAGGAGAAAATTGTAATGGACAGAGGCAGGTCTTGAGCTGTCCTAGAGAACCAAGAGCCAACCCAGGAGATGCTTTATATAATATATATCCCCAAACAAAAAAATAACAGTGAAAACAGTGATGGATGTTCCTCTTGTGAGGAACAAAAAGTTATGTCTTCTGTGGCATTGGATGCACCTTACCAAATTCATACAGTGAAGCTGTAGCCCTGAGATAATCAGCACAAGCTGTTCCTGAATAGCCTCTGTGCTACAGAATTTGAAGTCATGGCTGAGAACAGTTTCTTGATGCACTCAGGGGCAAAACATTAAATGTAGAGGTTGCAGGTGGAAGCCAGTACTGCTATCGTGACCTTCCTATCATCCGTAAGTGCACTGGGGCCAACATAGATACAAGCAAGCTTTAGAGAAGGTCTCAAACAGCTGTCAGAGACAAAGGAACAAAGCAAACCGACAGACTTGCTGTGGCAGTTTCACAAGCTCAATCAATTTTTGGCTGAATGGAATACACAGAAAACTATTGTCTGAGATTTTTCCAGGACAATTAGACAAGGATGAAAGGTAGTGCAAAAGGTGCTGGCATGAACTCAGCTCAAATCCAGACTGGATTAGCCCAAGCTAAAAGGAGCCCAACCTACGCTTCTATCACAATCTCGATCACAAGGATGTCTGAGAAATCAAAGAGCTCTCATTATGGTAAGAGATTAAAGATCTTGATTAATTTAATACAGCAAAATGTAGGCTGGGGGGAGGCAGTTACTGTCTGTATATGCATGGAGAAAAAAAGAGAAACAAAATAAAAAAGAAAGTATTGTACTGAAGTCTAACTTCTATTGCAAAAGTAGACACAAAAATAATAACAAGGAAATAATATATACCAATGACTTAATGAACTGTGATTAGAAAGGAGAAGATAATTCCTTACCATCTTGGCAGTGAAGGGGTCTCTATAACTGAGAATGGCTCTACCAGGTGAGTAGCAGAGAGGCACCTGGAGAAGAGCAGGAAGGAGCCCATTCTCCCTAATGTAGGTGGTGGATGAGTAAACTGTCTGTAAAACCCTACACCCTCACTACATGGAGACCTAGGGTGGTGCTGTCAAAGTGAAGGCATTTGTTAGTAACCTCATAGAAAGGTAAGAGAAAGTGTGTTTTTGCTGTTGTTGTTTTTTTAAATTAAAAAAAAAAAAAAGTAAAGCACCTTCCCCTCGCTATTTATTTTTCTTTTTACTTTCCTAGATCATCTGCTATTGTTTTGTTGAACTGTTTTGCTGCTGTTATGTCTAAATTTCTGCTTCCTATTCGCAACCTTAGAACTTGGGCAGTTGGATCTGATAGAGTCTGCAGGTTAAACTCCTCATTTCATGTGACTGTTTTCCACATCCAGTATCTAGTCTACGCTAATACAGGCACTTTTCAGCAACTTTAATCTCTGCTAGCAGAAGTAACACTTGTGGGGTTCCCTGAGACCCAGCTGTGCACCCATCTCTCCTCATAGAACCATCCTTCTGGAGGGCTGCCATCAGACCCTGGCAGTGACTGCTTCCCAGCCACCTCCTGCACCTCTCTGCTAGGATGGGTCCTGTCACGATCTGACAGCTGAATTCTGTGGCCTTCATCAACTTGAAGAGAGATCAGTCCTCACCTAAACAGTGTGTAGGCAATAAAGCCTGAAAGAGCAGACAAACAAGAAAGCTGAACAAAAACAAGTGAATAAAAAAATAAACATTGGCTGTGTTGCTTCAGAAAAGCACTGTCTGGAGAAAATTGTGTAATGCTATAATTAGATTTTATCATAATGCATCTGAGGAGGGAGGATGAAATGTGGTCACAGAGAAACATTGTCTGGCACAAAATCTCACCTTTGAGTTTAGTTTTCCATCTTTGGTAAAATTGGCCTCATATCGGTTCCTTGTATGTGTTTTCATTTTTCTTAAGCTTTTAAGAGCTGTAAAGCAGACACTTCATCTTGTGCTCCCATCTTTGATCTTCTCAGGGTTCATTAATGGAGCAGGGCCGGTTGGATTCATTGCCTGGATATCTGCCACGGGAGCTCAGATGAAGGCAATAACCAACGGCAACGTTCAATCCTCTCTGCGGGGCAGCTCTGGAGATGTACACAGGGAACAGTTTTCTGAGCTCAGTCTTTTAGACTCTGATCTGCTTCTTTGCTATGCTGTAGATCTAACTTCTGAGACTTAGAGAAAAATACAGTTAGGAAGGAACACTTGGAGGTCTGTGGCCCAAAGGTGAGCTGAATGAGAGCCATTTGCATCAGGTTTTCGAGGGCTTTATTCTTTGAGTATCTCCAAAACTAGACAGTCAGTATTGGACCTCTGCTCTAATATTTGATTAACCTAATGGGAAAACACTTTCAGGGTTAAAAAGTTGTGCCAGTGGTTCTGTTTCTGTTGAAGGACAGTGAGCTATAAATGATACATGGAATCAAGTACGGGTTCTGCCTGTTGTGTTGCACTAGTACATGGTGGGGGCTGGTGCAGCCTTTGATGGCCTTCATTCACCTCCCCTCCTGCTCACTGAAATCATCAAATATGTAGGCAAAAAGAGCCTCTGGCAGCAGCAGGCAGGTTGCTCCTGCTTGAAATAAGTAGAAATCCAAATCCTCAAAGCTTGACTTTCACCAGTGTTCTCTGTATAGAGGATGAGCTGCACTACTGGACCTGCTCCCACCATAGGATATGCCAGGGGTAGCTGTTTAGTGAAAATCATTTACAGCTGTACCTGCACCATGCTTCACCTTTGCAAGCACAAAAGCAAAGAGACAAAAGCCTCTTCTCTCTTCTCACTCTGTTTGGCTCAACTTCTGCCCCCTCTGCTGGGTGTCCCAGCCTGGAACCTACAGGAAATGCCTTGGGAGGCTGCAGTGTGGCGCCTGGGCAGTGCAGCTGGTGCACGGTGCATCTTGCTCTGCTTTGGAGCCCAAAAGACTTTCATGCCAGCACTTGCAGTCACAGAGGCTCTGCTCTGGTCCTCTCCCCAACAGCAAAACCTGAGCAGTGTGCTGCCCCAGTATGTTTTGCAGGTTGTTTGCTGCAGCCTTTTCCAAATCGGTCTGGTGGAATAACGAAGCACAGTAATGAATCATGAGCTGTTTTATGTTGGCTCCTTGCAGTGCTGAAGGGCGAGGCTGTGAGCTCAAGCACTGCGCTGCTTATCAGTGGAGCAGAGGGACAGAGCACCCTGTGCTGGGTCAGGCGTGTCCCTTTTATGTAGCCTGATCTGGCACTCTGTGCCTTGAAGAGATAGTGCTAGATGTCTCATCTAATAGGACATCTGCCATGTACCTTCCTACAACTTTCATTTAAGGTTATCTGTAATACAAGGTTATGTTCGCTGAGATCCCGGGAGCAGAAAGCCTATCTTTCACTATTACTCTGCACAGATTGCCTTGATGGCTTGCTAAGTGAATTATGTAGGAGACATTACACTGTGAAGAGCTGACCTTGTCCTTAACCTCAGCACATTCTTCAATTAATGCCCTGCAAGATAAATTAATTCTATTAATCCATATAGGCCTCAGAGCAGCTAAACTGGGATTTCTGCGTTTCTCACTAAACCAAATTCTCCCTTTCCCTTCCTAATGAACCTTTTGCTTACAATCAATAGAAAAAGGCTTGGTGCTACTTGAAAGCAAAACTAAACAGTGCTTGCTGTACTTAAAGCATGCTTGCCCCCTGCAACCCAGCTGTGAAGGAGGAGAGATGCTGAGAAGCTGCACTGCACTTCTTTTTGGCTGCTCGACCATCCCTCAGGTAGAAAACCCACTCCACTAGCAGGGCACAGAGCTGGGATGGAAACAGGGCTGTCTGACTGCAGGAAGGTGTCCAGCAGAGATCCCCCAGGCTGTGTCTGCTCAGTGCAGGTGCAGCATTCAGGCTAATGCCTCAACCACAGGGGCCTTGGGAATGGTTCAGTGCTGCCCGAGCATCGCTGCCGGTGATGTACTGAGCACTCATCCATTGAGCGATCCTGGTATTCTGGTTTATTTGATTATACTTTATGGGGCAGACATGGCAGCTGTCAGCACTGGCAGTATCTAGGATGTATAGGTGACAAGAAGGGAGACCATTTCTCATGGTATGATAATCACAGACAAATAATGACGGTTAAGGATGGGATTCTTCCAAAGCAATCAGGGAAGTCAATGAGAGTCAATAAGAAGTGGGTGCCTCATTTCCTTAATGTGCTTTTGAAAATCCTAGCCTAAAACATTGATATTTCATATGGACACATTTAAGTCTGTACAGGAGAAGTCTCAAATCCCTTCTGAAAACCGATATGCATATTGTAATTGGAACAGATTAAATATGAATATCCACAGCAGCTTAACCTCTTATTCTTCTTATTTAAAAAAAACATCGGGTGTTTCAGTCATAAGCAGCTACATCCTGCATTTAATAGTGGGCCATATCCAGACCTGTCAGCTCACGCAGCTGCCCTGAGTTGAGCAGAGCAGTTCTGATCTACCCCAGCTGGGGATCAGAGGCTAAGTGTGAGATGTAACCGGAGCAATATTATCAAGTTGCAAATATATTCAGAGAAGCGCTGGTTATCCAGTGCTCAGCATACCTAATGTCTCTGTAGGCAACCAACATTCAGACGAGAAATAGGGCACACGTTGTGAGCAGTGAGGGTAATTAAACTGTTGGAGCAACTTACCCTGGGGAGGCAGCAGGCTCTCTGTGGTGTGAAATTCCTAGACTGGGAAACAGACCATTGGAAAGAGACAATCTAAAGCAAACAAAAACAGAGTCAATTGCAGGGATCATGATGGGGAAGTCCTGTTCTGAGTAAAAGAGGAGGTTAGACTTGATTACCCTGTTGGACTCCTCCGGGCTGCATGTAGACACTGTGTTGCTGCTTCTGAAAGGCAGCAGCAGCAGCCCAGCTTCTCAGGGTGCATGTGGATTTTCCCTTTCCTCTGTAATAGCTCGTGCTCACTGATCACACATGTCTCATTTTGTCTCATTTCTGATGAAACTTCAGGTCTCTATAGGATACCTCATGGAAAAAAAACTGCATCTCACCTAGTGTCACACCAGCACTATTACACCCAGCTCGATTCATCTGCTTTCTGTTATCCCCACTCATCCAATGGCTGTGAATGCTCGGATGGCTTTTGCTCAGCCACTTCATTAGAGTCTTTTGCAACAAAGCCTCAGCACAGATGACGTTCCTGTAAATGTATGTGCAGTTCTGACTATTCCACACCTCTCTGACAGCAGAGACTTGCATCGAGCAGCTCACCACATGATACATAGGTGGTGAGAAGGAGGGAAGAGACAAAGAAGAAGATATTTGGGCTGGTTTATGAAGACTGTGCAAATGAATTTGTATTTGAATGCTGACAGACTTACAGCTGCTGACAACTTAAACCTATGCATTTTGGAGGATGGTATGCTCATCATGTACTCTGGAGTGGATTTATGCAGCCAGCAGTAATACAACACAAAATGTAAGGTAAACAGGGTGGAAAGTAAATCACCAACTCTCTACTAGCAAATAAGAACTCTTCATGTTTTGGCTGACATATGCAAATGGAGAGGATGGAGGCATGTATGCCAGCAGCTCGTCCTTGGAGCTAGGGCTGTGTCTGAAGCAGAGCTGGAGATAGAGGTGGCACCAGGAGTCCCAGCAGAGACCTCTGCCACTGGTTTGTGTCTCAAAGCACAGTTCGCTGAAGGACCTACACCCCTTAATCATGGTGAGATAGCAGCTAAGGGGGAAGGGTGCTGTTCTTGCACCAGGGCTGGGCTTGGTCCCACTGGAGGTGCACTGAACGCAGTGTCCTGTCCCTGCCGGAGGCTCCTGCTTGGGGAAGCCCTCCAGAGCAGAGCAGCCTTACAGTAGTGCTGTACCAAAATGCACTGCAATGCTGAAACTCATGGTAGCAATACAGCACAGCAAGGATGAGGTCCTGCTGCGGAATTACTTATGTGTAGCTTCAGAAAAGCAAACTGTTCCCATCACATGCTTGTGCAGCTGAGCAGCCCTTGGGCTGTAAAACTGCACCATCTTACAGCAGATCCCACTGGTGATCCTGCTCTGGATCAGCATTCCCCCCCTCGCAGTGCTGGCTTGAGCTGCTGTGTCTCATCCAGCTCCTTGAAATCTCATTGCCTTCAAAGCCCTGCTCAGACCTGCCTGCTGCCACTCCCTCACCACTCCCTCACTCCACATCTTCCTCCTCTCATGTCCCACCAAGTCCCCCTCTCCTCCTCTGGGCTACTTGCCCAGCCCTGGGTGCCATACAGGATCCCCACCCACCTGCCTGCTGTCCTTCAGGCACCCAGTGCTACAAGTTGAGCTATGTCCTTGTGATCAGCCTCACATTACAGCCCCTGGGACAGGACACCACCCGTGTGTCCTCCCTGCTATCACCCTCCTCCATTTTACATCAGCATCTGGGGTCCAGGTCCCCAATTCCCCCACCAGGAATCAGAACAGGTCTGGTCCAGGAGCTTCATTTCTACCTCTCTGTCTCTTCCTGGGTTTGATATGATTTGAAATATTTTGGGGGAGGGGATGCAAACACATTTCCCATTACGTGCGTATCATTAGCTTTTCCCTTTGCATTTGTGATTTAATAATTTCTGAATCTGTCACAATCAGTGCTGAAAGGAGTGTGGCTGGATGTAATGGAATGATTTGAAAAGAAACAGTAAAACGTGGGAACAGTCAGCGTCCTTTTTAGCAGACGTAGAGTGAATAATATTTAGGGACGTGTTTATAAATCAGTACACCCTTTAATTAAGCAAAACATTTTGCTAAGAAAGAATAAATTAGCAATTCATGGCACAAGGCTTGGCCTGTTATCAAAGAGCTTGTATGCAATAAAGCACAATTGCCTGCGTGTCTTAAGAGCTTATATCAGTAACTTGTTTCATTCTTATTTCAGAGCTGCTTGTGAAGAGATGAGACAAAGATCTACACGAGGGCCATGGGCTGGTGGCTTGGCTTTCCCTTGACTCTCTTCTGAGGCTGCACTAATTGCCTTGAGCAGAAGGGAACCCGTGGCTGCTGTGCAGGACCAGGCTGAGGGGAGGACTGCTCCCATCCAGCACAAGGCAGAGCCAGCACTTCCCTCTTACAAACTCATTCTGTAATGCTGCAGAAGTTATATTAATCTTGGTTTCTTTTTCACAAAGTGGGGATGACAGCACTGCTGGGCTGGTGGAGGTGTGCTGTTTGATATGGAGATGAGTCAGACAAGGACCAGGAAGAGACTGAAGAGAGTGAGCAGTGATGGAGTCTGGGGTTCCCAGTGCAGCTCTGCATTGTGCAGAGCCTTTGGCACAGGGGAGGCATCGCACAGATCTGAGAGAAGAAGGAATGCCACGTGCTCCATCAGAAACCCAACAGAAAGGCAATAGGGGCCTCAGATCCCAGGACCGGAGGGACATTGATGTATAAGCCTCAAATATTTGTCTCTTGGGCACATGCCAACAGAAGAGCTTAAGCACACCACGCTGGCACAAGTGACAGGATTATGAGCGGTTTCAATCTGATGCAGATGGTCTTCCCATTTGCTTCCTTGTTTAAACAGCAATTTGGCAAGTTTGTCATTCATAAAGCTTTTATAGTGCTCCACATGCTTCTCCCCTGTGGCCCACTAGGAGCTGCTTGGATGTTTGTTGATGTCTGGAAACACGCATTAGTCTTTAATGAGGTTGTATTCATACTGTTTCCTTTGGTCAGAGGAGCCTTGGGAATTGCACACTATAGAACGTATCCCCACTGAAAAACCTGCAGCTATTCACCAAAGCACCACTTGATGCTCAATGCACAGCCCAGCTACTGGAATGGGGAAGAGAGGAGTGCACTGAGATGGGCTGAGAAAAAGCTATGTGAAGTCACAGGTGTTACTCAAAGCAGAGGCATTGGAGAAGAATGGAGACAGGGCCTAGGCAGCCCCATTGCAAGGCACTGCTGGAGGTGGAGCAGGCAGAGGGCATCCCCATATGAGCTGGGGAAAGGCTAAGGAACCAGCTCAGCAGGTGATGTGGTTCTGCTTCGCACACCTCGGATAAGCTCTTCTTTTATTAACAAGGCAAACACACTGCAGGAATCCTAAAAGGTTTTGTTTGCCCACAAGTAGTATCGATGCAAAGCACAACTGAAGTATAATCAATTAATAGCTTTCATGTCGTTTTGCTGAGTGTAAAACAGCAAAGCATCACGGCTTGCATTGCCACAAGCTGCTCAGATCTAAAGGCAAGTAAACATTTAGCCAGTAATTTTGATTTTGAGCAACAATATGCATCTTTATTCCTTATTGGCTGATTTGTGTTCTTAATAGCAGGAATAAAGCATGCTGGAGTATCAATCTTTAACTCAGCATTTTCTGCTGAGTGGGACATTGTCATCTTTGCAGAAACTCAGGAAAAAGTCTTGGGCATTCTGTACTCTGCAGATACCTCATCCGGAGCTGCCTATGCTCATGTATTCCAGCAGTCTTTTCTGCTGTAATTAGGACCTGCCACAAATACAGCTTGTGGACAAGGACTCCTCATCCATTTTTCTGTCCCCTCAGAAGAAACCCACACAGTTTGTTATAGATCAGTGTATTTATAGGTTTTGCTCCATGGCAAACAGGCTAATTTTTCACCCTTTCCTTATCTGTATGTACTTGCAAAGACCGTGTTTCATGGTACTTGATGGAGAGATGTGAAAACAAGAGGCAGCTGGAGGTCAGACAACGGCAGACAGGTACCCATAGACTTACCTTGCTGTGGGACCTCTGCCAATGCATTTAACACTTCTGATCCTGTTTCCTCCAAATGTCGTGAGAAGATAACACAGAAGATAACACAGGAGCAGGACTGGAGCCCCGAGCAGTGATCAGCTTTGAGCACAGTGTGATACCTGGACAGTGGAGGAGCACGTCTCACCAAGTGATGGTGGTGGTGAGTGATGAGGGCGAGGCACACTGATGTTTTGCATCTGGAATCTAAACCAGACCCATTTGGAAGGCACAACAGCAAAGGTAGGCTTTGCAAGGAGACTAGAACAGTTATACCGGTGAGAGTGACCAAAGCAAAGGTCCGTGCGGTATCTGCCTCCAACCACGGCCATGACCATGGGAGGATGTGAGAACAAGGGAGGTATCTATTGTATTACCACCCAATTCCATTTCAGGGGCAGCTTGAGCTGCAGCCAGGGAAGCTCCCAGATCAGCTGTGCATGAGGATAACACAATTTTAAACATCCTGAGAGCTCTGACAAGGTGCTTCCCACCGCTGTCCCGTATTAGGGGGCAGATGTCCGAGACACTGAGGTGCAGGTCTGTCCTTCTATCATGGGTATTTTTGCTCTGTCTGCTCCAGCCTCTGTTCTGTGCACTGAGAGGGCCTGGAAGGGCAAGAAGAGTTGGGGAAAGCAGCTTTTTTCCTTTGACATAAAAGCTACTCACAAATTCATCTCACAGTTCTGGGTGTCTGCTGCCATACAAATGCCTCTCTTTCTTGACTCTGTCTTTGTACGTCTCACAGAAAATGTATCATCAGGAGGATATATTATGACATTTTTGCAATACTATCCTCTGCAGCATATTGCAGAGCATCCTTCAATGGATTTCCTTCACGTGCAGCTCCTGCCATTAATGTTGTGAGTTCTTTCCAGAGAGATGTACTTAGAGGTAATGGGTTCGAAACACATGCGAGTTATGAAGTGGAGTGAGAGGTTATGCAGTACTCATAAAGGATTTCAGTGGACAGAGTTTGAAAGAACCACAAGCCTTGGTATGTGGGGAAACAGCCCTAGAACTGAGGCTGTACTCTTTTTCATGCTATGTCATCTGATCACTGTCATTTGCTTTGAAAACAAATCACCTTAAAAGAAAGGATTGGACAGGATCTTTGCCTATATTGCATATTTAATTTTTTCTTTCAAATGAGATGAAGTAATACAGATAGGAAATTTGCTGAGAGTATTATAGAAAAGTCATGCACTTGGAAAGGAACATTGAGGCAAACCCCTTGATTGAATGTAGAAGCACCAAGCTGTTAGGGAACCACACACCTAGACTCATCAGTTCTCCCATGAGAACTGACCTTGACCAAAACGTTGCTTTGTGCTGTCAAACAACAGTAAATAGCAGAATGTGTGTGGGATTTTTTTAATTCTTTGTCTGTTTGTTTCTAAACAAGTGTTTTAAGGCACAAGAGAGAGGGGGAAAAGTATCTGAGACATTTGCAATTAACAGAGGGATCACAAGGTCTGCTGTAGCTGAGAGAATGCCATGCCCTGGGTTGGGCTTCACCTAATAGAAGAAAGCATAGCAAGACTTGTTCTGTGTTTTTATGCAGGCCTCTGTTTTCACAGGCTGAAGGATTGAGCCATGCACGTATTCAGAGACCATACGTCTTTCTCTACAGCAGTGCATGCAAATGCTGGGTTCAAGCTTTGCTAATGATTGTCAGAACCTGCAAAAGGATTAGAGCTTGGTATTTGCAGGCTTGACAAAAAGAAAAACAAAACAAAACGCAGAAAAATTGGCTCCAGACTTCTGGGGAATGGTGAAAAACTATATTTGTCTTAAAGTGTTTTTCTCCTTGAATCTTTTGTTGTAAGTTTTCAAATGAGACCTGCAAAGAGGACAGCCTGAAGAGATGTGTTTGCCTCCAGAGCATGTTGTGTGGCCACCAAGCAGAGCTCACAGCCTCCTGCAGCCCTCAGCTAACCAAGGAGCCCAGTGGGCATTAGGGGATTCTGGAAATGCACAAAATAGCAACAAGAGCAAGTACAGAGATGTTGGGATAATGCGAAGGAAAGAGCACATGTCGCTGGGTGGGAGCAGAGGAACACACAGAAGACAGGAGATGAACACTTCCAGCATGTAGCCTTGCTGCATTTTCTCTGCAACCACCACTGCCACAACTATGTCATTGCTCAGAAAAGCTGAGGTGGAGGGGAAAAATACAACTGCAAGTGCTGAGAATTCTACACATCACCAGTTATCACAGAGGAGTGAATCTGTCATAGCATGTAGGAGGGGAATAATCCCCTGTGCTCTTCAGGAGAGCCCCACTTCAGCACTGCTAGATACCTAATTGTTTTCAGTGCTGTACATTTGTACGTCAGTGATAATGACAAGCATGAGATGAGGTATTTAATCTTCCTGGAATTCAGTTTCCTTTGTATTGCCATGGCAATGCAAGAAAAAATTTGATCACTAGCTGAGACACTCCAGTAAAAATTAATACAGCTTCTACCAAGGAGAGGAGACTGACAGCTGTGTTTGTAAGCCTGATTTGAACCTTCTGTTTTCCATGTTATATCAAAAGCCACAAGCCCAGAGGAAGTTGAGGGAAAAAAGAGAAATCTTACAGCAACTTAAGAGAAATGCCTGAAGTTGAGAGAATATGTTTAATTCTTGCTAAATTGGCATCAATGTCTGTAGCTGACTGCAAGGCAAGAAAGTCCAAACTCCCTTGAGGCAGCAAGTTCTAAAATAACCTCCTACTGCAGCATTTTGCTGTCAGAAGTTCTAACTTGTGACTCTGCTCATCCCTCTGTAACATCTTTGTGCTCACTGGGGCAGGATCTGCTATTTTATCCCTTGTTTGTGACATAGGAACAATAGACCCATGTCTGAGGTCTCTCATGCCAAAGTAAAAACAGCCCCAATTTTAATATCCAACAGATTTAATGTTCTTTATTCCCACTCATAACTATGACAGTAATTATTCTCATAGTTCTACTCATGCCTTAATGAATGTTTTAAGCCTGAGCAAAGGATACAGGTGTCCACATCAGCAGTCAAGTGTGCAAGTGGAAGATGGTATGAAATTAAGTGAAATGATTCCTCCAAGCACCATCCTCCCATAACTGACCAAGAAAGTACCTCTCTGAATGACAAAAGGTCACAAATCTCCTCTCTGCATGTCTTCATTGGTGCTAAGGGAAGAGGACACATCAAGGATGGTCTCCTCTTCACTGTTCCCACTTGCTTCTTAGAAGCTGTCCAAGTACCACATGTGCATGAGAGTCAAGGTGAATGTTCTTCATGAAGACCAGGAGTTGATGAGGATGAGAAGAGGAGGTGTGAGAATAGGGCTGATGTGCACAACGCAGGCAGCCAAGGAGCTCAGGTGGTCTCAGCATTCTGAGCTTGATCAGAATGCAGATTGTTGCTGCCCCTAATTGGGGTAGAAGAATTGAGGTTGGCTCAACCACTGGAAGCAGAACTCATTTGACAGTAAGGAAATTGTTCTCCAAAACTTCGTAAAGGTCTAGAGTATGATAAAGCCAACAACATACAACATCCATTGGTAGCAGTGAGGGTTGCAATGTTCATTCCCACAGACATTTGTCCATCGTCGTAAGAGTCATGGATAAGGTCAGCTGTGACAGCTTCTGCTTACAAAAGCTTTTGAATGTTTTGAATGGAAGCCATTTGAGTAAGTGCCAACCATGATGATGTTCACCTTGTTCTCTGTCAGACTAAATCGTTTGCCACCCCATTTCTTGGTGACATCTTTGGGCAGAGCCCAACTAATGGTTAACACAGCGGGATCTGCAGTTCAGTTCAGTCATCTGGAACAAAGCCACAGCCTGTCCAGCCCATAATTTAGCAGCTGTGACAGTACTTGAAAGCCGGACTGACATCTCTCTAACTCAGACACACATTCATGTCAGCTCTTGTAAAGTTTGCATGCTGGGGATCTTTCTTTTTGCAGGTGATTCCTATGGGCATGTAGACTTCTGCCTGCAGACTCCTGCCAGGGTTCAAAAAAAAAAAAAGTCTCCAGTTGTAACTTTCCTTTTCCCTACCTAGCACTTTATTGCAACTGGAAATGTTTCATAAGGCCACCAGCCTAATTGAAAGGATACTATCTGAGATACTGTTCTGAAATATGTATGCATTTAGAGTTAACTGTACATGCAAAATAGAAATATGTGCATATGTATGTACCTACAACCATTTTTTTCTATTTTTGGCTGTGTGAGCACATTTCCTGGGATCAATTTAGATTCTGATCTCTGACAAATTAGTGTGCAGGACTAATATTTTCCAAAGGCATTTATTTGTGAAAATAAAATGCATATTCAACTGCACATCCAATTTGCAAGTAGACTTTCTGCACTGCTATGTACCGATCAGGAATTGCATGGAAAATAAGTCTCTGTCCTTTTGCACTACTGGTTATCTGATTTACCAGCACAGCCATTCATGCAAGCTAGACACTTGGGTGAATTTAGATTTTGTACATGCATGTATGTAGCTAAGTCTCTTGAAAAATCTAGGTCAAACACTGTAGACAACTTTTGGCCTGACTTCTGTATCCACAAGCACTTTGCTGTATAAGAAATTGATTCTAGCACATTAGAGAAGGGGTTAGAGGAAGTTCTGATCAAACGAAACAGATTTACGTAACTCAGTCTCCCCAAAATACAGCCACTGAGAGTTTCTTAAGTGGAGAACTTCCCATTTTGTTCAGCTCCATTAAAATGGAATCTAGCAGTGCCACCACTGTAGCTCAGTAACAGAGCACTGCAGTTTGATATGCATCCTGCTGTTCCACTCTGAGGTTCAGACTTGAGGTTGAGCTTGTTTGAGGATTGATCTACTTTTCCAGGCTTCCTTTTCTAAAGAAGCAAATGGGAACTTATGCCCTCAATTCTGACTCACAGTTATCCTTTTTTTCTCTAGAAGATTCCTCACATTTACTCAGTGGGAAAACATGTAGGTACTGGTAGGCAGTATGAGTGAATGGAAACATCACCCTATGCTCATGCCTTTAACACAGATCTCAGCTTGAATGGGTTTTGTGGAGGAAGGGAAGGGAATAACCCTGTTTCTCATTTATCACATATCACAAAGTTTGAGGTCTTTGTGAATGTGAGACTTCAAACCGTCTCATTTTGCTCAGCCCATCAAACATGCCAGCATCATCACAGCAATTTCTGAAGATAATTTATCGATTAATATAAGGGAAACACCAGTACAACATATTTAGATGGTTCACATGTCTCTAGCTTAGCACAAACAAATAACATCAAGAAGAAAGACATTCTCTAGCATTCAGGTCTGCTTGACAGAGTGATCACATCCATCACAGTTAGACTGACTTAA
>JAOWBP010004554.1:1839569-1865415 GCA_028571105.1 Tragopan temminckii | reverse complement strand
AATGCCTCCAGGGATGGGGCATCCACAGCCTCCTTGGGCAACCTGTTCCAGTGCCTCACCACCCTCTGAGTGAAAAATGGCCGTGTTTCTCAGAAAACAAATCTCCTGTTTGCTAAAAGGAAATGTTGTGTTTCCATCTAACTTTTCTTTACCTGAAAAGAACCAGAAGAAAGTGCTCCCCTGCATCAGACAGGGCTCAGCTGATGGCATCGACATCAGGAAATTTAAGAGATCCAAAACTGTCAGCATGATCCAGCCCAGAAACCAGAATATGGGCTTCCTAAGTCTCACATCGAACCTCTTGGGATGGTTTGCCTCATGCTTGTTAGCAAACCTTTATTTTTTTTAAATTTCGAATTTCTGAGTGAAATGTTCCTGTTCAGATCAGCAGTTTTCTCATACAATATTTAATCTGCTATATCTACGTACCTACAAACTGACACTACTGACTCTAAATAGACTATGTTCAAAACTTAAACAATGGAGAATTTGTTGCTGAAAAAAAAAAAAGGCAAATTTTGTTTGCCACTTCCTATTCAAAATCTGAAATTATCCATTTGAGGATTTTACATTACATCTGATCCACTGAGGAAATGTCAGGTACTGAAACAAGAGCCACTCAAGGGGGGGGAGCAATTTCAATGTACTTTTCCAATCACATTTACCATAGTATAGTTCAAAGTTGTTAGGGTATCGTATTTCAATATTTTCCAAGTGAACATTTATGGTTTTGATTTTTGAAAACAATGAATTTTAAAAGGCTGTGGTTACAAAAAAAGAAAAAAGAAAAAAGAATAACCATAGAACTATCTTAAACCACTTACTTAACTGTTCATTAACCAATACCTATTACTTTTCCCCCTATTTAACTATTTATTCGTCTACTCAGTCAAGTGTTTACCAACACTCGAGCAGGTCAGAATGAAGCTTCAAGCTGTAGGAGCGCTGATGATTTTGAGTTTAGCTCATGAATGAAGGAGGGCCATTTGGTGCCTTTGAAGCTGCAGAGAGTCCCGTGTGATAAGATGTCCCAGACTGCTCTGGCAGCTTCTGGTGGAGAATGCTGTTCCAGATCTTGCAAAAATCATTAAAATTTCATGTGCTCCCTTTCATGCCAACGTGTAAAATCAACTATAACTGTATGGACCATTAACTGTTATTTTTAGAAGCAAAATTATACCTTGACTCTGAATGCATATTGCTTTTGTGGAACTTAATTTACCAGGAAATTCTCCAATATAGATCATCAGATTGGTTTAACACATTATATTTGGCCAAATGCTGCCAAAAAAAGTTTATTGGGCCATGAACGCACTCATGATTTCAGTTCCTGGGCACAACAGGTTGTGCACGGCTGGTGAGCATCATTCAGAACAGCCCTGCTCAGCTGGAACCTGGGTTTCATCGTGCCCCGTTCATTAAGGATGAGCAGTCTGTGTGGTGGGTGGTATTTATTTCTTGTTTATGTTCTGCCTTAAATGTGAGGCTGGGCATCCTGGAGAAGTTTTAGAGTTCCTTCTGGACATGAAATTGTAGGTCATCCTTAACATATTCTGCTGACCCATGAGACAAATTGTGTTTCTATTAAATCAAGCCTTCAAGGAACATCTTCCCTGACTTGACAGTGACTAGTTAGTCTCACTTGCAGCAAAAAATTATGGAGCGACAGGCATCTGACAGCAATTTTTCGGTGCCTGGGATGGAGTTTTCCTTCTTGTTCCTTGGCAGGTTGCAGAGTAGCAGCAGCAGTATATCAGTGTGTGCTTCGGGGAGGGAATTTTTCATTTCGCTCCTGGCCTTTTGCAGGAAACCATCTCTTGATAGCAGAACTAGCAGGTGTGGAAAGCAGAGATAGGCTTTCCACAGCAGGAGAATCAAGATTTCAAATCTGAGCCAGTTTGGTGGAGCTCAAAGAAAAGACACAGAGAGCCCAAGGGGATGAAAGCTCCAGTGTGAGTGGAGATATGCTGTTGTGTGTCCCGAGCATTGGAATTAGGGAACATGGAGGATACACTGTGTTTTGACACTGCAGGCAGTTCCTTAGGCAGTGTTCCACAGCTGTCTGTTCAACAGGGCATGGAAACAGGACTGTAGTGGCTAGAGGTGCAACTGCATCCCATTTGTCTATTGGGTGGTAGAACATAGAGCATTTTGGTGGGATTGAAACTTCTCCGCTCATCCCAGCACTCAGGACAGGAGAAGCAGAGCCCTGAGCATGGCTGCTCACAGCATTCATCCATCCCAGCACTGCTCTGAGGGTGATCTGGAGAAGAACTGGTTGAGTGGCATCTTAGTGTGGAAAATTACAGCTTGAGCAATTTCTTCAGCAGTTGGGAACAGTAGATATGAAGATATATCTAAACCATTGCATTTGCCAAAACTTGTCAACCAACAACTAACCAAAACCACCCTAAGATACTTTGGGAGATAAAAACCAAGAAGCTTGTTGGTTTGATGGATTGTTTGCTAGGAGGAGGTTTCGGTTATTAACAAATATGGAGTCATGTTGTGATAATAATATCAAATCTACAGTGAGAAGGTAAATGCTGACAGAAATGATGTAAATGATTGGTTTGATTAGCCAGTGGTATTAGGAACCTTGATGTGTTTTCAAAATATAAGTGAAGAAATACTTGAGAAATAAATACGTAAAATAGGTGAACATAAAATCTCAGTGGAAGGTGGGGACACTCTGTAACTTTTTTGGTTGCCCGTGAATCCAGATCACATCAAAAACAAATGAACAAAGAAGGAAATAGACTGATGGGCTGATGGAAAGCCACTGCACTGAGGCTATCACAGAAGATACGTCTATTCTGCCTCTTGATTCCTGCTCAGTACCTCTGTAGTGTTCCATGGTAATTTCTAATATGGCAATCTCAGCAAAAATAACTGATGTTTATTGGGCCCTCTCTCATATCAGATGAACCCCATGGTGGTGGATGTCTGTCTACTACCATTGCTAACAGCAAACTTTGCAAGTAAATTTGTTCATGGTATAAAATGTTGGCTCGAGTGGGAATGCCTTGGACCAAGGGTCCCACAACACAGTTAGTCATTTCACTCTGAGTTTGCCAAATGTCCCTTAAAACACTAGGAAGTCCGGAAAATGCTGTGATTGAAGATAAAAAGTGCTGAGATCATCTGCTGGAAGATGTTACAGTTGTGTGTAAGCCGGTGTCTAAGCACAGCGGATTATCTCACAATCTAATTAAGTCTTTGCAGATAGAAGGATTAAATTTCATTTACAATGAAGAGTTATTTCTAAAGCTGAGGAGACACTGTAAAATTTGGTAAAACTAGAGTACTGGGATAACTCAAATAATTATTTCATATGCTGAGACAGCAGGCAAAGAAATGAGAAAGCCAGAAAGCCAGTGGGAAAGAAAGGTGAGGTCAGGAAAGACCTCCAGTTTGTTCCTGGAGAGGGAGAGCAGGGATTGCTGCAAGAGAGCAGCAAGGCTGCAGTGGGTGACTGAATCCCCAGCCTACTTGTTTGTGTTGCTGGGATCTCTGCACAGAAGGATGAGTGGGTTGGAAATCAACAAGCCTCTGCTATTTCTCAAGGCTTCACCTCCAAGTGAGGCCCCGGTGCAAGAAAAAACACAGTTATTCACATTGTCTGTGTGGTAAAGATGAAGAAAAAGCAACAAAAACAAAAAACTTGCCCCTAAAATAATAACAGTGAATTGTAATGAAACAACAAGGTCTTAGTAAAGCTTGCTTAGGTGTTGTGAAACAGATGAGATGGTGGAAGAGTCGGGTGAGAAGAGGGTGGCAGTGGGCTGGAGCTGGACTGCACGATACTCCTCCCACCATCTTACTGCTGCTGAGAGTGGGGAGGACAGAAGATGCTCACAGCTCCTGTGATCTGAAAGCACAAGCACTGTGGCCCCCCAGCCCACTGCATCTCTTTGAGAAGCCTGCCCCTCCTCATCAGATCCAGTGCAAAGCCCTTACTAGGGCACAGGCATGGAGGCAGGGCCTTACCTGGTCTTGTTGCACCTCTCCAGAAAGTTGCATCCTGTGTGTTCACAGTGTTGGCATCCCCAGGTATCAAAACATCTTCATCTGGACATCACTCAGATTCTCTGTCCCTCAGGTGCTTCCTCTTAATCCTCTTTGTCTTGCTTATCCCATCAGCATTGTCTCCAAACCACTGCAGTACAGCTCCAATTGTAGATGCTCTCCCCATGCACCACGGGAAGGTTCAGTTTAGATACTGAGAAGATCAGATCGGACGTTAGGAAACATTTCTTCTCAGAAAGAGCAGTGATGCAGTGTCGTGGCTGCCCAGGGAGGTGGAGCAGCCACTTCTCTGGAGGTGTTCGAGAACTGTGGAGATATGGCACTGAGGGATGTGGTGGGCATGGCTGTAATGGCTTGGGGTTGGACTAGATGATCTTAGAGGTCCTTACCAACCATATGATTCTGTGTGCCCAAACTGAAGCCACACAAACCAACTAATGGCAGATCTTCAAGAACTGTTTTATGACTTCCTCCCCTCTCTGGGACACCAGAGCCACCAGCTCCACAGATACAACAGCAGACATTCTTTCCAGGGTAACCTGCTGAAGCTTTCAGCTGCTGTCACAGCTAGATGCCTTCCTGACATTTCTGCAAATTTATGATACTAGTAGCAGTAGGCAGAAATTTCCTCTTGGGTGGTGAAGAATTAACAGATGCTATGCATCCTGGGGGCTACAGGATGAGTTAACATCCACTCACGCTGGCATGAGCTGTGGCTTTAATTCCCTTTTGTGCTAAAATTAGTACGATGTGAATCCAGATAATGGCACCCATGGAGGACAGAGCAGGAACTTAGTAAATTTTAGAAAATGAATGTCCGTCCTTAAGGCACCATCTTGACTGTTATCAGATTCATTTCCATTTATCTCAAACCAGAATTGCTTAGAGCTAAATCCTCACGATACCCGGATCCATGGACCAGCAGGAACTGGGGAGGATCAGTGCTCCTGTTAGAACTGCACAACCCACCAGAAACACGTCTTGTGGACACTGCCCAGAGAGAGATATCAGTACTCCATCCACAATAACCCCAGCAGCACGAGCAGGCTGACTGGTACAGCCCCTCGGAGACAAGGCAATAGGGCCACCACTGAAGGAGGACAATGAGAATTTGTCAAGCTGAGCAAGTGCTATAAATGGTTTTATTGCCACTTGCTGGGGAAGTGCCTTGCTCTTGGCAGTGATGGAATCCTTCTGAGCTGAAGATGCTTATCCGCAGGGATAAATCAGGACTTACTTTGCTTATGAAGAACTAGAGCCTGGTCTCAGAGCCCAGAGCACACAAGGGCTTCCAGGGCAGCTCCTGTGTTAGTTTAGAACCTGCAGTGAAGGGCCATGCAGGGGAAGGACAAGGTTAGAGTTAGGCTTAGGGTTAGGGTTAGGGTTAGGGTTCCTGTGTCTGGAAGACCCCAGCAATAGGAATGATGCCTTGAGGCCAGAATGGAGCAAAGACTGAAGTACTCCAATTCACACCTCACCTGCTGCTCGCATTTCCCTTGGCCATTATTTATTGCCCACACAAAGCATTCAGGAGCCTTGATCCTGACCAAGAAGAGCTGCTCCTTTGCACTGAGGGCTCAGGAAAGAGGAGCTGGGCCTGGTCCGTCTCACCAAGCCATGCTGTGCCCACAGATACAGGCATGAATGCAAAGCAGGTTCCGGAATAAGATGAGAAATCAGGGGGTGGTGCTGCTGTGGGGTCTGAGAATGCTTTTGTTTGTGAGAATGGATGCTATGTCACTTGTACGTCTTGGTGATGTAGGTAAGGCCCAGATCGGGCCCAACCAATATCCATCCTCCTCCTCCCTTCCTCCCTCACCCCATTTTGAGGCAAACACCAAACTTGCTGAAAGGCAGCAAGTGGCAAACATGGAAGTGCTGAATTGCAGCTTGAAAAATGACAGAGAATGATTATTGCTGTCCAGGAGAGAAGGATTAATACATCAGCCCAATGCAAGACTCATATTTCGGGCAAAGTATTTTCATACAACTGAGAATCTACATCAATTTTCTCAGCCACTTGATTCATGGAGAAACAGTGCTGAAGAAATAAGAAAGAAAAAAAAAAACATAATAACACAATACAGGCTCAGGGCTTATTTTATCAGTTATCATATTAATGTGCAGCAAGGCACCGGTGGCAGGAAGAAGCTAATTCTCAGGGCACGCTAATAAAAAACACTGAGCTGAAGCAGAGGATCTGTTGCTGATTTTCTCCTTCGCAAACTGCCTCCCTCCATCGGGAAGGGTGAGAGATCTGACCCAGCACTTTGTCTAAGGGGAGGAGGGGAGCAGTGCTCTGCCAGGACTTGGTGCTGAGTGTGATGGATGGGGTGGCTGCTCGGCATCAGGCAGGGTGCAGAGGGGCCTCAGTCACATCTATTAAAGCAATCCATTTTCCCAGGTTCATTTGGCACTCACTCTTTGTCACCACACTTGTTACCGTTTCCTGATGGTAAATGCTGGGGAACTTCAAGGTATTTGAACAGTCAGAGACGACAAATCCCTACTAAGAAGAAAGTGTAAAACAGCAGGAGAAACATGTTGGCTTCATCCTGAGTGCACATTAAATACACTTCACATTTGTCTAAGGAGATAGTTAATGGGAAAACGGGCTCTTTAATTGAACAGGCTGAGAGTTTCACGCAGCTGCATATAACAAACGCTCAGGAGAAAGCCATTTTTCTAGGCAGGGATCCTAGCCTGGGTGAGGCAGAAGGGAGTATTTCTTCCAGAGAATTAACAGCAAATGCAAGTGGCTGGTGAGGACAATCCAGCATGACTCTTTTCCCAGTGCAGCTCTATTTAAAGGAACAGAAAGGGCCTCGGATCAGACATTCAGCCCAAAACTGGCCTAAGGCAACATAAAAGAAGCAAGTTATTTTTGTTGTGTTTTACAGCTGTCTCAAAGCCCAGGGCATGCCAACTGGTGTGTTCAACTTATCTATGTCACTGGAGCCCGCTGTAAAGCTGGTTTTACTCCTGCTGGGTTCCTTGCTGGCAGCATTACTCACCAGGACACTGATGCATCTCTGCAACATGTGCTTGTGTCAGCACTGCATCTTCTGCCAGTCCCAATGCACATGGCAAGATTTGGTCCACTTGACACCATGATCCAATCATGAAAAGCTTACCATTATGGGGCTGCATGCAAGCCCCTCAGCATCTGGCCTGGTGCCTCCTGGGTCAGTCCTTCCCATCTGCCTCTGAAGCAGCAGGTATCCACACCTGTTGCAATAAGGTGCCAGCCACAGTAGCCCAGAAAACTACTCAGGAACTCTGTAAGGGTTTTATAAAACCTATTTTCCCTGACATACGATGCATACTGCACATGTTCATTTGCAGTTGCATCAATCTTCCCATCTCTCCTTGAATCTCTCCTGCCTGTATGCAATCCTTCAAACCCACTCTCCTGCAGCACAGCCACTTCACAGTTTAAAGAGCATTTGAGATCCTGGGATTAACCTGGATATTATTTTCCTTTACTTACTAGAAATGTCATACAGGCACATAAATCACAGAGGGAAATCTCTTAGCTGTCCAGGGTACACAGGTGGTGGGGGCACTCAAAGCAGTGCTCCAGCTTTCATGGTCATCGTGATAATTAATAACACAATAATTAAATGAAGAAAGCTCATTATTGGTGTATCAAGGGAAGGGACAGAGGTACAAATGCAGAGATTGAAGGGATGTCCTCTGTTGGCAACTCCTCTTCCTTCTGATTCCTATCACATCAGCTTATTTAGCTTCGTGATAAAAGCAGTAGCTTTTCCCTTCCTCGCTTCCCAGTGGAGGTTGTTGAAGACCTTCCCTCATCATACATCAAGGAATATCCTCATTTGCAACCAAAATTTATACTTAGTCAACTTGTTCTTGTTCTGTAACTTAAATCATCTCTCCCTCGTGAGGATTTCTCTCTCCTGTGAACAGCAGTCTCCTCTCTTCTCTGTTGGCATTTAAGGCTGAGCAGGCTGCAGTAGCATCCCCTCCCTCAGCAGCCCTTTTTTCCCTGTATCTCCATTATTCTTTTCCACGGCTGTAAGCCTAAAGGCCCTCAGTCTATGCAGAAATCCAGCAATGCCATGGTCTGTCAGACTCCAAGGGCAGCAGCTGGGGGTGGCCAGGAGGCTGGTGGGCCTCGAACATTGGGCAAGGATGTCTGGAAGGAAATGGTGCCGGGGGTTGCAGTCCTGACTCCAGGTCGTTTGTTTCAAAGGTGAGATTTGCTTGAACATGAATGGAGACAAATAGTACCAGCTAATTTCAGCTGCTTCTAGATAGGAAACAGGAGGCAGCATCACATACGGATGCCAAAATGGGAGCTGGATCTCCCTGTGAGCTAAATAGGATGCCAGAAGCTCTGCCTTCACCTCCCAGATCACCTCCTCACCTCCTGTCTTAAAAGCCTGGGCTCCAGGAAAGTTGGGGAGCCTCAAAAACAAGTTTTTAAAGATCAGAATGAAACAATGAATATTAAAATATATTCATAAGGCGACCAAACAAAAGATTTCTCCCTCCTTAGAAGATGGCTGTAAAGTTATTTAAAAGAAGAAATTCCTGTCCCCAGACAGCAACACTGGTCGTAAGATGCCAGTCTCAAGGCATGCTCCCCGGTAATCTTCACCAGCTCTAGTTTCCAAAAATCAATTTAAACCCCACTGAGATCAGTTGGCAATAAGTTTAATATGATTTTGATATTTCCTTAAAGAAGAAAAGAAGTTTTACAATTACCAGGGAAAAACAGACCCTTCCATCCCACTATTTACTCCCCTGCTGTCCTTGCATGCACGGAGCTGAAGTCATCCGGGAGGTGTTAATGATTTGTTTTATGCTTTCTCTTATCCTTCACCTACGTTAGTAGGAAATTTTATTTAAATGGCATTTTCTTTAGCACTGCTATCACAAATCCGCTGTAAAGCCATTTGGCATGCCCTGTTTCCAGAGGCGTTCTGAGAAACGATTTATGGCTTCATAGTAGTGACTGGTATCGCAGCTCTGTTCATGCTTTGCTAAACTAATGTCTGCAGCTAAAAAAAACCAACGAACCCCAGCCCACAGACATCCCCAGCTGGTTGCATTCACGGATCTGGAGATTCACAAACCAGTGAGCGCTCCCAATTTGCCAAGCAGATGAATTTGAATCAGCATGCAGAACTTCACCCCATAAACTGGGTAATGGGAGCCAGTTATTGTGGTTCACGCAGTAAATGCCCCCAATTTGCTGCCACATGAAAATAGCTCAAACCTTTCATTGCATCTGTGCTGAAGAATAGAGTTATGTGAGCTCCAGTCATTGGTGACGTGAAAGTTTTTGTCCATATGTGGCTGCTTTGCAGTTTCATACCACTGACTCTAATAGTGGGTTTTGTTGGTCTTTTCAAATTACTACAATTTGTCTGTGTTATTTAATGAGAGTGTCAGTAAGCCCTCCTCCGGAGCCGACCTCCACTTCCATCTGCCCATGTTCCCCAGACACAGCTGATGTTGAGACACAAAGCTGCTGAGGCAAACACAGATAATGGTGCTCAAATTTTTTTGTCCCATTTCTTTGCAGAAGGGTCATCTTCTTGTCATGCGGGATGTAAAATTAGAAAATTATGCTCTCGCAGTATCCTTCTCCAAGGCATAAAGAAATAGCCTGGGCAGTTTCTGAGTGTAGCTGATAACCTTCTGATCTTTCCTCCCATTCTAGCAGCATAAAATATTTGTAGCTCCGGCCCCCAAACCACCATGTGAGAGGACAAAATAGAGTTAAGAGCAGTAATTTTCAAGAACATTGGCTCTTTTGAGCTGTTCTATTCAGAGACACATCAGAATCTCCCTAGAAAGAAAGAAGGCATCAAATAAGAGCTGTTATCTTTACATTTGCTTCCAGCTTGCAGTGGTGCAGGACAGCTGAGAGCAGTGGGTTGCACTAGCCTGGCTTCACATGTGGGGCTTGGCAGTGCGTCTTAGACATAGAATCACAGAATCTTTTGAGTTGGAATGGACCCTTAAAGGTTGTCTAGTCCAACTCCCATGCAGTGAACAGACACATCACATCACATCAGGTGGTCAGAGCCCCATCCAGCCTGGCGTCTAATATCTCCAGTGATGGGACACCCATCACCCCCTCTGTGCAACCTGTGCCAGTGCCTCACCACCCTCACTGGAAGAAAAACTTCTTCCTTACATCCAGTCTCAATCTCCCCTCTTTTAATTTGAAACCCTTTCTCCGTGCCCTGTCACAACAGACCCTGCTAAAGAGTCTGTACCTTTCAGATACTGGCAGGCTGCTACATGCAGAGACATGGCCAAGCTGTTTGTAATTAGAAGAAAAATAAAAGGTCCACAACGTTACTTTTAAAAATGATCTTCAGAGTTGCAGAATTTCAGCTTCCTCTGATTCACGGAGTAACTCAGGCTTACTGATGTCTATCCATTAAAAATTGGCTGGATTCAGGCAGTTATGGTGCAGATGAAATAGAAAGCAAGACACGGAATAGAAAAATAAATCTAGGCAAATCTAGCTCAGTGCTGCTCTTAGCTTTATTCATTCCAATCTGTAATGCATTTCATCGGGTAGGCTCGACATTGAGCCAGAGCCATGTGTCACAGTGCATCCTTTCTATGAAAAGATGGAAGAGAGAAATACTGGTGAATGGAGAACAAAGGCTGAGGCATGGATGAGTGGAAGGCAGGAGAGTTTGGGAAGGTATGTGAACCAAGAATGGAGAAAGGGTCAGTTTTCTCTTGCTGCCCACTCCAACTGAGTTTTGGATCAGTGCCCTATGTTCTCAGCCCTGAAGGCAGCTCTCATTGACTCCAACCATTGAAAGCAACCATCTTAGGTGGATGTCAGGCCAAGACATGGCTCTGATGGGGCTGGGGACTGGTCAGAGCCACTCTAGGACATACAGAGGGCTGCAGTGTTGCAAGATCAGAGCTCAAGCTGCCTTTTAACATCACTGGTAGATCTGAGAAACCAAAATTCAGACTTATCTAGTGAGAAGTTTGCAAAAAGAGACATCTTGCTTGATTTTGAATGACATGTTTCATTTAATGTGGAGAGAAAAATGTCATTTTCATCTTTGAGGATGGAGGGTACCGATGCTGATGAAATGGGAGAAACTTTTAAAACGAAAATTATTTTCAAAGGGAAAAAAAAATCTCAAGTCTTTGAAAACATGGAAATGACATTTTCATTTCGGGAGTGTTTTTGTTCCACCCTCCCACCCCCCTACACACACTAACTTCATTTCCCTACTAACGCACATCTCATAGAGTCAGAAATGAAATCACAGAATATTTCAGGGTTGCCAAATTTGCATTTCTTCACAGGAGAACATTTCTAATAAGGTAGGGTCCCTTAAGGTGAGACACATCCTGAGCTGTTGAAATGTCTCCTGGCAGAGCAGCTCTCCTGCTGTTGAGTGCGCTTGCTACGAAGCATATGCTGACATACTCTACTCCCAAAGTCCTCCTCAGTCCTCAGATGTCATCACCTGCAGACAGATCTGTCCCTAGGTGATGTTTGAGGTGAAATCTTGGATCTCTGCTGGTCAATCTGACCCAGCTTTCACTATTTCTCCCACTGCACGAGAATTGCAGCTTTCCTTTTAAAGATAAATAAATAAATAAAATAAAATAAAGAAAAAATAGGTTTCTAGGCCAGATAGGCTATTAAAAAAAAAAAAAAAGCATCTTTCAGCGTGACAGCGTGATGTCATCCAGCACCGAGACTACTTATTTTTTACTGCAGCCTCGCTGGAATTTTCCCAAGGTCTCTTCAGAATCATCTGGAGCATCCCAAAGAAATATGGAGGGTGATGAGAAATGTGGGAAAGGCCTGAGAAGCCCCAGAAAAATGTTGTGTCTTTGAAACTGGACTTTTGCTTTTGGAAAGCCCCTCTTGTTTTGGCTGTGCTGTGGCCAGTAGGTCCATTAATCCTTTAGGAAGTACTTAGACATTTGTTGGCACCACTGGGCTGTTTTCTGAAGGCTCAGCACACGGTCTGCACATGGAGCAGCTCTGAACACTGACTTGGGCTGTGGATGCCCACCATAGAATCATAGAATTGCTCAGGTTGGAAATTATAATTTAGCTTCACAATCTTGATAATTTAGAGCTACACCTCCAAAAATACCATTGTGGAACGTACCTATATTTATCTCCCTACTACCCTCAGGCCCCATCACACTGTTCTGACAGCACTAATTAGTCAGAAACCAAGTTTAAGTGCTGTATTACAAGTTTACATGTAGAAATTTCTGTCCTGGGTCGAATGCTCAACCAGTGTGTTTTGCAGTACTCATAGCCTTGCCCTTTGTCAAATATCCATGGACATGGGCTTTTGTTACACAGAGGGCGGTGATGCACTGGAACAGGTTGCCCAAGGAGGCTGTGGATGCCCCATCCCTGGAGGCATTCAAGGCCAGGCTGGATGTGGCTCTGGGCAGCCTGGTCTGTGGTTGGTGACCCTGCACATAGCAGGGGGTTGGAACTGGATGATCATTGTGGTCCTTTTCAACCCAGGTCATTCTATGATTCTGTGATTCTATGATTATAAATTGCTGCAACATCCTTATGGATTTACAGCCTACAATAAGAAAATTCTCACAGGAGAACATGTTCCCTTTTGAAGCAGAATGCTTGCTTTGTGATAGCAGGTACATTTTGGTGATTATCCATAATTTGCAGCAAACTTATCATTTTCATAAAAACTCCACAAGAATATAAATGTGCACAGGTCACAAATGTAGATGCATCATTATTCAAAATGTTTTGACCCACAGTTCTGATATGTCTGACTGGTTCTGTTTTCAACTTTACTATTTGTTTCGTCTGTCATTGGTCACTGATATTTCACAATCTCACATCAGCTTTAATCTAGAACCTCAAAAAACCTCTAAAACGTAATCAAAAATTTTGGAGAACAACAGGAAATGTTCGGAGTTTGAAATCCTGGTGAAAGTGCAGGTATTGTTCTTATTTTACAGAAATCTTTTGTAGCATCATTAATTTGAATGAGTTTCGTATTGACAAAGCAGAAGGTTGTTTCAGAGATGTTTCATTTCAGCAGGTGCCGACTCTTTGTTGAAAATCTCAGACACTGAAGTCACAAGCGCTACCATAAAAATGAGGCTGGAGAATGGAGGCTGCTCTATTCCACCTGAAATAAACTCCTATGTCCTCCTCTACCCGTTGTCCTTTTCTGTCCTTTTCTACCCGTTCTTACCCCTCATTTTTATTTTTTTCCACTGTTACTGACTCAGCAGACCACCCTAACATTTTTGTTTCAGGGGAAAGATAATCGTGGTTAGAAGGAGCAGATTACACCAGCAATTCTTCATGTCTTATTCCCTAACCATTGGCATAGAAAGCTGTTTATCCGTGCTTTCATTCCACATTATAGACAGCAAAGTTTGTTCTTTCTGACTGCATAATTCCTAATAACTTCAAAGGGTGAGAGGAAGAACAAGACAGTCGTGTTTCAAAAGCATCTTGACTTCATGCATTTCTCTGTGCAGAGGGTTTGGTCATGTCTTAAGATGCTGTGTAGTATCCAGTGTACTATGAGCACCTCCACAGAAACAGCTCATAGTGGTGGTTTTAAAAGCAATTTTGCAAGAAATGAACTCCACATACACCTGCACATCATTCCTGCACCCCCTCCAGCAGTGTGACCCTCCTGAGATTACCAGTAAACCCTCCTGAAAACCCAGCGAAGGGGACTGAACAGGTCCGCCCATGGAGCTGGGGGTGGCACGGGTGGATTTAATACATTTGCTTTGGGAAATTTCTTTATTGCTTATTATATATGAGGAGGCTCAGTGTAAACTGAATACAGTGGGAATTCTCTGTTTTCCTCCTCGTCGCATTTATTGCTCTCTTCCCCACTTCTCTGTTTTAATCCTGTCTCATTTCAAAACAGCAGTAGAATGAAATTAATTTCATTATAGTAATTCACATTATGAGGTACTATCTTCAGAAGCAGTCTGGGATATATGAAGACAAAACACAAAGTGTTAGAGAAGGAGTCATGGCTGCTTCTCCTGAAGGACCAGATCTGGGAGCATGCAAGGACCCTGGGGTCCCAGCAGGTCTCCAAGACCTGTGTTGTGGTGGGGCAGCAGTCACCCTTCTCTGCTCCATCTCTGACCATCAACACTTGCCCAGAGCTTGCAAAGCCAACCCCATTGGTCCCCTAATGAAGGCAAACATGGTGAACTCTATCCAGCCAGTCTAGCCCTTGCTCGTTGCTCTGGCCAATTGTTTCTCAGAAAATCCCACTGGCAAAGGAGAGATGTGTTTGCTCCTGGATAGCTTTTTCCAGTATTCTCATCACCATGGTAACTAAGCAATTTGTCAACACTACTAGAATTAGCCTCACAATGAAGAGAGGGCAGTACCATCACCTTCAAAGAAAGGGAAAGGTGCCGCTGTCAGACACAGGACCAGATCCTGCATCAGCACAGGGAGCACCACCACATAGCAGCAAGGGCTGCCTCACCTGCCTCATTCCCACTCCCATTCTCCCTCCATCTATCCTATTCTGTCAAAGTCATCCATCCTCTAATTCATCGTGTTGACGTGGCCACACATTTAGCAATGGGAAGCTGAATAAAGTGAGGCAGAAGTGCTGCCTTTTCTATAGGATCTCTGTCCTCCACACTATCTGTAAATGGCTGCAGAGCAGGACACTGCTGGGGAGAACATCCCAGCAGATCTGTGTAAGTAGGTCCAAGGCAATTTTCCAGCCTGAATTTGAGATGATCACCCATAACACTTCCCCATTAGGAAATATCTGTCTGCCACTGCTTAGGCTGGAACAGTGGATAATAGTCCCAATGTAATGGATCATGCTGAAGAATAAATGAGGATACATGTCACATCGGTGGCATTCTAATGAGATGATTTCCCATCCCAAAGAAGGCCAGGTCTGGGCCATCAGGCAGGAACACCTTCTTCTCTACTTTCCAAACACCTTTTCCTTCCAAATATCTCCTTCTCCCTCCAAACCTAAAGCAGTTGTTTGGACTCAGAGAATTGTTTTCCCTTAACACCTACCAAGAGGGGTCCAAGGAACACAGTTTAGTGGGCATGGTGTTGATAGGTTCACGATTGGACTTGATGACCTTAGTGGTCTTTTTCAACCTTTATGATTCTGTGATTCTGAAGTTGGAAGGAGTCACCTGGCTTCTGCAGGGAAACACTGAGTCTGAACAGCACTAATTGATGTTCAACTTCCGGAACACTCTTCCTTTAAATAAATAATCAAATAAACATGTACATTACAAAAAATAAAATAAAATAAAAAATTGGGAATGCATACAGAGAGAGAAATAAAAGCAGAAAGCAGTTAAAGAGCATGGAAAATGCATTATAGCATGAAGTTGTCAAATGGTTGTAGTTATCTTCATGCTTTTTAGCATCCAGACTCATCACTTCTGGATAAACAGGTTGGCTGGACCACAGCTGGCAGACTGGGTTATGGGAAAAGCCAGGCTAGAAAGCACAATTTCCCAGACTGGGTTAGGAAATGGAATGGTCTCATCCCCTCATTCTCACTGTTGTACCTGCTCACTGGTGGTACCATACAACCCATGCACACATCTTAGCCAGATGAGTAAGTAAGGTACTGTGAGCTTGAACTTGGTGTCTTGGAGACACAGGATTCATTCACAGAATGCAAAGACCTTGCAGAAATCCAGGTGGATGACATCAGTTGCCTTCCCTTTGTTCACTGATTCCATCACTCCACCATAGAAGGCTACCAGATTGGCCAAGCATGACCTTCCCTTGGTGATGCCAGGATGGCTGTCTCAGATCACCTGTTCATCCCTCACGTGCCTTCCAGGAGGATCTATTCCATGATCTTTCCAGGCACAGAGATGAGGTTTACCGGCCTATAGTTCTGGAGTCCTCCTTTCTCTCTTTCTTGTAAATGGGAATGATGTTTCCCAGTCACCAAGGACTTCACATGAGAGCCATTGACTTTTCAAATATGATGGAGAGTGGCTCAGCAACCACATCAGCCAATTCCCTTGAAACCCTGGGATGCGTGTTGTCTGGCTTCTTAGACTTGTACACATTCAGTCTCATGAGGAAGTCTTGGACTTGCTCCCCCAGCTCCCACCAAGAGGTTCAGGGATGTGAGAAATATGAGAATCCTGGCTGCCAGGGAAGACTGAAGCAAAGAACTCACTGAGTACCTCAGCCTTCTCCATATCTGCTGCGGCCAGTTCTCCTTTATCGTTTAGCAGAGGAAGTACACTCTTTGGCCTGTCTCTTCTGACCAGTGTACCTATAGAACCCCTTCTTGTTGTTTCTAGCATTCCTCAAGTTCAGTTCCGTCTGTGCCTTGGCTTTTCTAATCCCACCTTTGTGTGTCTGGATAGCATCCCTGTATTCTTCCCAGGTGACACATTCTGTACTTGCTACTTTTTCCCTGTTTGACCAGCATGTCCTTGCCAAGCCATGCTGGTTCCCTGCCTTCCCTGCCTGCTTTCTTATTCTGGGGGATGGAGAGCTCTTCTGCTCTCAGAAAGGCATCCTTAAAGAGCAGCCAGGTGGCTCTGCTTCTTTTTTGCTAAAGACTTCTTCCCAGGAGATCTCATCCAAGGATTCCTTCAACAGCCTGAAATTTGTTGTCCTGAAATTCAGTGTCCTGAACCTCCTGTACAGGAGCAGCATGTGCAGCCCTGGCACCTGCAGCTCAGCTTCCTCCTGGGGCTGCCACAGGGACAATTCTGACCCAAGCTGCACACAGCAGTGGTGAGAGCTGCTTGGTGGTGACCCACCCTGCAGACACTTGGAATGTGAAGTGACATCTGAAGTTCAAATACTGCTAATAGCTCTGCACAATTACCAGTGAGGTTCATTTCAAAGGGCACACCCCTTACATTACATGATTGCCCACTGGAGTTTGATTCCACCAGAAGATTTAAGTAGCAATTACTTTACAAGGATGCTACGTGCAGGGCTGGAAAGCACCTAATCATTGGCTCATAGCAAGAGGAAGGAACTGGAAAAGAAATTGCTGCTCAGCTCACTGCCCAATCTTATATCAATGGTATTTCTGGCTATATATGAGGATTGCAGGCTAAGAAATTTAAACTTTTTGCTGCAGAAGTCTCCTTGGAATGCATCATCCAACTCCAGCCTCAGATCTTTGGCTGGTAGAGCACTCTCTAAAAGATGTTTCTGGAAGACTTTGATCAAAACTGCTCAAATTTGGTAACTTCCCAGACATCCTGTTTTGTAGAGCACAATGGCAAGACCCTCAGCAGCTCCACAGACAAATCCATTCCCACAGCATCCTCTGGCTGTGCCCTAAGGTAAAGGGTTTGACCTGAGATCCAGAGGCCACTTAGACCACAAAAGAACACAAATATCTACCAAAAAAAGAAAAAAAAAAAAAAGTCATTTAGCTACTCTCTGCTCAGCAATACATTGTTTAACTGGATTGAGATGCAACTCATAATCATAATCATCCCTCAAAAATCACCTTATTTCAGTGAGTTCCATGGATACAATGCTAAACCAAAGAGCTGTGCTGGATTACTCTCAGTAATGACACATGGCAGGAAAAACTGTGTGAGCTTTAGTTTCAGCAAGGTGACATTAGTATAATAGGAAGCTCTTTTGTTGCATTAACAAATTACAGTAATGGTGCCTGGCATTCCTTTAAATAAAATTCACATCACAACTTTATATATCAATAAATAATAATAAGCATCTTCAAGCATTAGTGGACACATTCCACTTTACTGAAAAGTGATATTAGCTGCCTAATGCAATCCTAATAATATCTCAGCTTACAGCTGATCTGCATCAAGCTGTTCTTGGCCCTTGATGATTTCTCTGCTTGCATTAGCATAAGGCTTTCTTACAAGTCTTCCTACTTTTTCTCTCTCTTTTCTCCATTGGGCACATGCTGAAGGTGTCCTCAGACCAGGAACAGAGTTCTGAAAGAACTTTTTTTTATAGTCAGTGATTCAGATGCACATGAGAGAAAAAAAACATTGCTCTTCCTGTAGTCCTCAGGGTTAAATCATAGAATCATAGAATGATAGAATGGCTTGGGTTGGAAGGAACCCCAAGGATCATCAAGTTCCAACCTCTCTGCCACATGCAGGGCCACCAACCTCCAGATCTGGTACTAGACCATGTTGCCCAGGGCCCCATCCAACCTGGCCTTGAACACCTCCAGGGATGGACGGGGCATCCACAGCCTCTCTGGGCAGCTGTTCCAGCACCTCACCACCCTCTCTGTGAAGAACCCTGACATCTAATCTAAGCCTTCCCTCCTTGAGCTTCAAACCAATGCCTTCTGCTCTGTGCTTACAGATGTTATAGTCATGCATGTCCACCAATGCAAGAACAGTCGCCCAACTGCAGCCCCCAGAATCCATCCATAGGATGAGTAGAGCAGGTTTCATTGGGACAAATGAAACACAATATTCCTGCTAAAGAAGTGTTCTTGTCTTTTTATTGGTACCTTAAAACAGGCATCAATGTTGTTCTCTCTCTTTTTTTTTTTTTTTTGGAAAGGCTGTAATCAGCCTTATTTAAATTGGTTTGGTCTTTTGCCTCATGGCATCACCTCGGAACTTGTTCTGTAATGTGCAGGATGATTTTCTGAGAGATGTATGGGCAGACACCTTGGATTCTTTCAGTTTTCATTAATTTGATTCCTTCCAGGCAAGAAGAGGCTGTAATAATGTGATAAAATGTGGAAAGTGGTGACATTTAATATCATAAAAGAGCATAGATGGGGGTTGGTGTTTTTAAGTATCACTAGCACATTTTTCGGAGGCAGCCCAGTCCTAGGAATCAGAGCTCTGAAATAATTTAATCCTCACCTGATAAAAGGAATCACTAGAAATAATTCACTTCTTGTCTTATTGCATATAGGTTAATTTGGGAGCTCATTATTTATTTGGCAAGTATTTAGCATAACAAATCAATTTCTAGTGACACTGCAGATGAGGTAATTTATACTGAAAGTCAAAAGTAGATGAGAAAAGGAAGATTAAACTTAGTTATTTCATGAGTGGACTGCTTGGGTCCCAAGCATTACCCAGGAGGGATGGAGGGCAGTGGTGGACCTGATTTGGGCTTCCCTTCTCCATGGCTCTTTCTGGGAGCAGAGACAAGCAGCCCTCTGTGCTCCAGTGATGAGATGAGCACGTTCTCCACGTGCACCATTTCATGTCTTTTTGTCACTGGTTGTAGAAGTCAGACTAACAGCAGCAGTCTTCTACGTAAAGCTGTTGTAAGGAAGTTTGAATGGAGAGTAAAGGATCTGCAGTAGGTGAGATTGGTTTATTTTCTGAATTTGGCTTAGTAGTACAGGAGAGGGGTGGTTTCTCAAGTGCAGCCTCCATCATATTTTTGTATGAGCTCACACAGAGCCACAGCAAAGGGAGGCAAGGAGATGGAACAGGAACACCCCTAAACACGTTCAAGTTTCACTGGTTGCTGCTGGCAGCCCAGAAAACAGTGTGAATGGTGCTGGAAAAAGCCCCAGAAAATTGGAAGAGAAAGAGGAAAGCAGTTTATGCATCTGCTTCTGTGTTTTTCATTGCAAACATGGAACACGTGTGGAATGTGCACTCCCCATCTGCCCTTGCACAATCCTGGCTGAGTGCACAGTGGAGAGCCTTGGCCAAGGACCCACATCAGAGCTAACTCACCAACCCGTCCTGCTGCGATATCATGGCCAGGCGAAAGCCATTGCAGTTGCCTGGATTATTGTCCTCAGCCAGGCTTTCACGGGGATCAGTCTCACTTGTATTTGCACTGTACTGGCAAAATGAGAGAAAGCATCATAAAGTAAAACTTTTCAGGTCAATGTTATCTAGCAGAAATTTCTTGCCTTTCGTTTTCTGTTGCTTTTTTTCAAATTATAAAGAAAATGACTCCAAAATAAGTCAAAATTTCTTTCTGGAGAGCACACAACATTTTGGGGGTGACAAGAAGCAATTCTCAGAAGCCAGTGGCAGGTGCTTATGTCTCATACACTGAATGACAAAGGATCATTTTCTCGTTTTCTTTGCCCTGAATCCTTTTGCTCTCTAATATCTCAGTTTGGCCACCAGAATGGGAGAAGGAAAAAAAAAACATTTGTCTACCATTAGGCATGCTAGGAATTCATAGATGCCTGCAAAGTGCCCTTTTCCCCAAAGATGCTTACAGGACAATATTCCTAGAGAGCAAGGAGCATGTTACAGGTCTCCGTGTGGCCAATTCCCTGCCTTGTAGGACATGGAAGAGCTCTGCATTGAGTTCTCTGTCCTGTTTGCAACCCTGTGGCATCAGCAGATAGCTGCATCTGCCATCACCCAGCTCAGAAACCTGCTACATTATGTAAAAAGGTGCAGATTTCTGCAACCATCAGACAGACCAGCTAAACCTGAGGTCAGTGCAGCCAGAAGTCATCAAAGGGAGCAGAAGTGATGCTCTTTTTATGGCATTATTTTATTTGGTTGAGTCCAACTGAAAAGACTGAAGGACTAAATTTGTCATCGATCTAGTTAGGTGGTGAGCCCTTAAATTAATTGTTACAGTCTATAATATGCTCCCTGCTGGATTTCCTATAAAAGTTAGCTTCAGAATGACAGGAGCACTGAGCTGTGCTGGCAATATCTGGCACCCCCTCATACAGGCTGGTGGGCTCACCTGACCTGCAGAAGATCTGTTGCTTCCTTAGGAAAATCCAGCAGCTCTTGCTGTTGTGGTGAAACATCCCAAGATATCTCAGTCATATTCTATTTACACAGGTGCATTTTCTTTCTTGTGAGGTCTCTGAATGATGCACAGCAGGACAGGGAGGCAAACATAGTCTTACCCAAGATCTGTATAGAGGGCAGCTAGACTGTCTCTGAGTGGGGACCAGATCTCAACGTGAATCTGGGTTAGCTTGGTTCCCATGCTAGAAATAGCTTTTGGACATTGCCTTCTCTAATTAGATTCCTACTTCTGCCTAAGCAGCCTCTCCAGCTGCCATGAGCCCCACGCACACATGAAGTCAACTGCATCTCAGTTCCCAGCACAGTCTGGGAGTCATGGGAAAAAATGTGCTTCAATCTTGACTGGTTTTCACCATGTCTTGGTGCTTATGCTACCATGTTCCCCCAAAGCAACATCCCCATTGCCAGCAACCCATGAGATTAAGCCCCTTAGGGACAGCCCTGGGGTGACTGCAGGGATGTCACTGGGTCCTGTAGGACGGTGAGGAATGCATGTGCACACACACCAATTGTGTGTATTCTTGCCTTCTCATGTTTGCACCCAGTTGTTAATTAACAGCAATAAAAGCTCTACAAACATTTAAACAGACTTTGAATAGCCGTGAAAACACAACTGCAACATAAAGCACGGCCACCTAATTAATGTAACAAAAACATCAAGCTCTGCACAGGGGATCACTACAGCTCCTCCTGAGCCCAGACCCACCCTGTGCATTAAGATAACATAATCTTAATGCCATGTTCTTCAGGGGACAGATGAGTGATGGCAGTGAGCCCAGGCTGTTGGTCGGGCATCGCTGTGGTGGTGGCCCTTTGCTTTGTATGAGAAACCAACAGGAACAACAGGAATTCAGGGAAACATCTTCACTGCTCTTCTCTCCTCGATTCCACTGTTCCTTCCAAAGGAGCCCAGAAAGGCATCAGGCTGGCTTGCAGCTCAGGTGATCTCTTATTGAATGGAGATGGCTTAAGGTTGCCTCTGATGCCTGCACCTGCGGTGTATGTAGAGAGGCAGACTGAGATTTTTCCAGGAAATTCTGGGCAAAAGAATGCTCTGTATTTATTTTAAAAAGGCCTTCTCAGAATGAGGGGAATGCAGAAGTGGGGCTGGAAAAGTGTACCCTGCCTCACACACCGGGGGGAAGGCAAAAATGAGGAGTAAACACAAATGCAAAGTGCTCAGTTTGACTGTGCCCTCGAGAGAGATTTTTCTGTGCTGATGCTGAGCCGGTGCTATACTAACAATATCAGTAAAAGCTTTTCCAGCAGCAAATGCCCCTGTGCTGGATCAGCTGACCCTGATGCTCCCTTCTATCAGCCATCCTCTTTATTCAGAGCGCCTGCTTGTCTGACTTGTCAGGACCACTTCATGCAAGGTCGCTAAGCATCCCCTAACAGGAAAAACTCGTGCTCATCACTACCTTGGATTAGGTTCAGACAGAAAACCCGGGGAGAAAAGCATCAGATTAACTACCTCAAGTGGAATAAATTTGATCCTAAATCTCACTGTTAGTCATCTGGATCACACAATTGCCCCCAGCTCTGAAGATGAATCAATCACCCAAATACCCACATAACCTCCAGCGGGCGTATATAAGGAGAACTAGAGAGCCACTCCTGTGTCATTATCCCTTTGAATCTCTTTGGGATTAAATGAACCTCTACCAGTAATACTTCTGAGAGCCCTGTCTCTGCGTTAAGCCCTATGCTATTTTCTCACACATGTGTTTATTTGTTTAGCCCTCTAAATTCAGAACACAAACTTCTGCCTTTGCCTGCCCTCTCTTTCCCAATCCCTAGGACAAAGCCCTGTATGGGAGTAGAGCCAGAAGCTCTCGCAGGGCTCCATCCTCCACCTACAACAGGCTTGCAATAAAAGCAAACATCCAACAAAGCCTCACAGATAACTCAGGGGTACAAGATATCCTGACAAAGCCAAGAAACAACTCTGAGGGATTTGTTCTAGTGCCAGAAGTTTCCGTTTTTTCATGCAGCACTTGGTATTCCCCAAACCTGCATTCCTTACTCTACCTCTCTCAGTGCTCTCTGCTGGCTTGGATCACCCAGGGCTCTGGGACTCCTTTTAAAGAAGTTGTGCACAGTCTGCAGTGATTTCAAGCCTAATAAATAATAAGATTACCATATTGGATTTCCTGGATTCTTTGCACTTCTCATGTCATTCCTCTGCTACCTTGCGGGGAGAGCTGGGTCTGTTCAACCGGGAGAAATGCAACTGAATGAGGATCTCACTGCTGGCTGCAACTGATAGAGCCAAACTCTTAGATGTAAAGAGAGAACAGACACAAGATGTTTCTATGATTCTATGAACAAGTGGCACTGCAGTCAGATGTTAGGAAAAAAAATCCCTGCGCAGATGGTCAAACAGTGGAACAAATCATAGAATCTTAGAATGGTTGGATTGGAAGGAGCTTACAGACAATCTAGTTACAAATCCCCTGCCATGGGCTGCCCCCCAGCTCAAACTGCCCAGAGCCCATCCACAGCCTCAAGCACCACCAGGGATGGGCATCCACAGCTCTTGGCAGCAGTGTCAGTGCCACACTGCCTCTGGGTAAAGAATTTCCTCCCATTTGACCTAAATATCCCATTTTTTTTCAGTTTAAAGCCATTCCCTCTTGTCCTATCACTGTCAGACCATGTAAAAGTCACTCCCTTTCCTGCTTATGAACTCCCTTCAAAAACTGGAAGGCTTCAGTAAGGTCTCCCTGGAGCCTTCTCTTCTCCATGCTAAACAAGCCCAACTCCCTCAACCTTTCTTCATAGGAGAGGTGCTCCAGATCTCTGAGCATCCTCTTGGCTCTCCTGACTCACTCAACATCTCTACACCCTTCTTGTGCTGGAGGTTCCAGGCCTGGATGCAGCATTGCAGGTGGGACCTCACAAGTGCAGAGCAGAGGGGGACAATCCCCTCCTTGCCCTGCCTCAACCTCCTTGTTGATGCAGCCCAGGATGCCATTGGCCTTCCAGGCTGCAAGCACACACTGCTGTCCACCAGGACCTCCAGTCCTTCTTTGTAGGGCTGCTCTCAGTGAGTTCTCCCAGCCTGCACACATATTTGGTGTGACCCAAGTGCAATATCCTGCACCTGGCTTTGTTGAACCTCATTAGATTTGCATGGGCCCACTTCTCAAGCCTGTCCAGGTCCCTATAGATGGCACCCCTTTCTTCTGTTGTGTCAACAACACCACTCAGCTTGATGTCATCAGCAAACTTGCAGAGAGTGCATTCAGTCCCCGTGTCTTTGTCACTGATAAAGATATTGAAGAGTACTGGTCTCAAGTCAGACCCCCAGGGGGCAACAAGCATCACCAGCCTCCACAAGGGCCCAGAAAAATGGTGGAATCTCCATCTTTGGAGATATTCAAAAGCCCATGGGACCATATCCTGAGCAACGTGATGTATCTGGCCCTGATAGGTCATAGGAACATATTTGGAGTACAGAACTTCTGAAGTAGCTTCCTAGCCACCTTATTCTGTGTTTCCAAGTATTCTGTGACTCTTTAACAACAAAACAACACATCCCCACCTTGAGACTTTGTCCTTGGCCCTCCAGATAATGTGCATTACAGCAGCTGATGGACTTGCTGATGGAGAGAGCAGTTTGATACCACTGAGGTCAGCATCTGAGCATCCTCTGTGCCCAAGCAGGAGGGCTGAGGGAAGGGCCCTGCGTGGGGACCCACTAGCAGTGCAGAGCTCGTGTATCAGGCAGGCAGATGTCAGTGGCAGACATCAGTCACGTTGCCTCAGTGCCATGTAATAAAAGATCCTGCCTAGACAGACAGAAGAGAGCAAAGCAATAGAACAGAGCTAAAAAAGTAAGCTCAGCTCCACACTTCATCCTGAAGGTATGTGGTAATTTGTCAGACCAGATATGAATAATTAAGAATAACTAATCAGATGTCTCCTGGCAGATAAGTACGCACACTCTCTGGGTCTCATTATGCCTCCCCTCCATTATGGTAAGCACACTGCCATTAACAGCATTACTCCAGATGTGGTTCGAGTCATCCCAAAGCGACAGACAAGCAGGTTTTCCATGGGTTTCCATCCTCCTATGGGTAATTCACCTACCTCCCTGAATGGCATGGATTTAGCAGCATGAACACGCCTTACCCCAGGGCCAACCCTCACTTCTATCTGTGCAGCTCAGAGCACCAGATAATCACTACTGGTCCCATTAAATGCACCTATGTGAATGGCAGTGCTGGGACCACAGGGACGATGCCATGCCAGTTGAGGTTAATGAGGTGAAAGAGCAACATGCAGAGGGTTATGTTATTACACCCTCAGTTGTTTGTGTGATTAATAATATAAAATGACACCTCATTAGCTTCAGAAAAGAGAGAGGATAGGTACGGAAGTCTATTAATGTGAGATAACAAGGAGCGGTAGCATTTCAAAAGACAGCAGTATTTATCACAGTCCATTTGAAGCTGAAATATCTGAAATGCACGGTGTTGTTTTATAAAGCTCCAAATGAGTCTTCTTGCAATTGTAAAACATATCAGGATCTTTGTACTGCTTTTAATCTGTCAGTTCACCTTCAAGAATTTAATGAACTTGTCTGGGTTACAAAATGTTTTATTCACGACAAAGGCTGATGCTATCATAGAAGATGTAAATCCCGAACTAATAGAAGCTGAAGTTGATAAAACAGCAATTAATCCACATTGAGAGTAACAAAAATTAACAAACTGCTGTTCAAATATTTATAGCCGGAAAATTCTGCTGAATGTTCACTGATGCCGTTTTGAAGACTGACTTTGAAAGTACAACACCTGGTTTTGCATTGGGCAGATTGCTCTCCCATACGGCATGCATTGCACCAGAAGCAGCCCTGGTAATAGCAGCACCCATTTCCAGAGGGCAATGTGGGAGCACACATTTCTAATCTTCTCCTCCTGTTGTTTGCCATCCTGAAAATGTATCAATCATAGAATCATAGGATGGCCTGGGTTGAAAAGGACCACAATGACGACCTAGTTCCAACCCCCTGCTATGTGCAGGGTCGCCAACCAGCAGACCAGGCTGCCCAGAGCCACATCCAGCCTGGCCT
>JAOWBP010004554.1:1816393-1827195 GCA_028571105.1 Tragopan temminckii | reverse complement strand
TAGAAGAACTAAAAGGAAACAGAAAAGGAAGCCACTCATGCCATAGCTACTCTTACCTATCCATCATCTGGAGGCTGGATTTTTCAAGTATTTTTACAGTTTCCTTTCCTTCTTCTGCCTTTCTCTCTAGAACAGTAACCCAAACCTGGAGTCACTTTATCAGTAACTCACATACTCAAACGCATCCCTTTCCTTCTCACCTTACCTATAATGTGTTAAACAAACTGCTACCAAGGGATGTTTCTTTGCATTAGTTTGTGCAGACATGTAATATACTCTCATCTTTTACTGGATGAAAACATAAATGAAGGAAGCATTTAGAAAAATACCAACTTGTAGAACACAAATTGCCCTACATGAGGAAAGCTGCAAAATATTAATTAAAAGCAAACAAACACAAACCAACAAGAGGGAGGATACAGCTTGTTGTAGAATTTAATCACCAAGAAGTGCACCTGCTCGATGGAAGACCAATTATTTTCTTTTTTTTTTCTAAAAACTTTTATTGCACTGTAATTAAGGAGCTTTAAGAGGTAAGTGCACATTTTGTTAGATAAATACATGAAAGGCAATCATACTGCTCTCTGAAGGCTGAAAGACTGATGAAATGGGAGGTGCTGAAGGGGAAAAATTCTGTGGTGCTACTTCAGAGAAGTAATATGAACAACAGAGCTGTACCTGACAACTCGACCCAACTTCTGTGCAGCCACTCAACGCTTTAAGGAATGAGGCTCAGCAGGAGCAGATCTCAGCCCAGCGATGAAGGTGGGGTTGGACCAATACACAAAGCCCACCTCTGCAGGTCGGCTGCCTGTTAATGAAGCAGTTGTGATCATCCGTGCTTCTCACAAGAAACAAAGGCAGAATCTGGCCAAGCTGGGGATTGTGTTTTATCAGCTCAGTGGTGATTCAGTCAATTCTTGTAAATATATGTGGAAGCTTATTCGTTTGCTCGCTGCAAGCACACAGACAAGTGCGCTCATCAATAGCAATGCCACCAGCAAATCAACCTGAGCAAGAGACAAATATTGTGACAACATCACTTCATAAGACAGAAGGGAGCTAGATCTGCTTCCTGCTTGGTCTCTCATAGTCCTGAACGGGGACAACATGCTTCTCTAAATTATCACAGCTTTACTTCAGGGAAGTAGGACACTCTCCATCAGTTGAAGATATGCCCTTGCATGTTTAGAATGTGCTAAAAGTAAGTAAAAACATTTAACTTATAATACAAACCTGCTAAGGCCCTATTTCACAGAATCATAAAATATTCTGAGCTAGAAGGCACCCACACAGACGACAGAGCCCAACCCGGTCCCACAAGCAGCACCCCAACCCAAACCCTATGGCTGAGCTTGTTGTCCCAGCGCTCCCTGAGCTCCAGCAGCTCAGGCCGTGCCCGCTGCCCTGGCAGCCTGTGCCATGCCCACCGCTCTCTGGGGCACAGCCTTTCCATGATCCCCATCTCACATGGCTCCGTGCCGTTCCCCATAGGCCACCATGAGGTCCTGAAATATATAGGCAGCAACAGAATCAAACTAGAGGGAATTTCACTTTAAACTTTGCACCTGCCATTTAGCCGCATGAACAAAGCACTGCTAAGTGGGAATAGAGCAGGTATATTCTAAATTGGTCTACAGCCTCCAATGGCAGGAAATCTGCTGGCAGTGCTGTCACTTGGAAGCAAAACTCATTGAAGACTTCAGGCAAAACCTGCATTTCTTCTGTTTCTGTCAAAAACATGGTTTTTGGTGTCAGCCTTGACAGCTCCTCTCCATTATAGCTGATGTCCAGCAAAAACAACAAAACTTGAAAATCAAAAGCAATGCATTCTCGTTGTATGGAAACTGCTTTTCCTCCACCTTGAGCTCCCTAAAGAAAGCGGAGTGAGAGAATAAACTGTACTCCATAATGCAAAAAGAGGAATTGGGGTCTTCTCTTTCACTCACTTTTCCAAAAAATATACAACTAGTCAATGGTAAGCCCCAGCAAATCAACATGATTAAGGGTGAAAAAGGGAGCATTACCGCCTGTCTAGATATTGCACTCTGGCTCTACACCATATTATTACTCCTGTCCAGCCCAGAAAAGAAGAGGTTCTACTGCATTTGTTAGACGGGAAATTCTTTCTAATTAAGGTGTACTTTCATAGTCCACAATGCCTCAGACTTTTCACAGAACAGCTTAGGTTGGAAGGGACCTTGAAAATCATTTACTTCCAGTCTTTGGCCATGATGATCCTGAAAGATGCACGGCTGATGGCCCCTTTTAAAATCAAGCTCTAGCGATTAAAACCAAGTTGGAAGCTCACAAGGCTTTCTCATTGCTGAGCTGAGACTGCGATTTTCTCCATGGATGCATTTCTCCATAGATGCACATATAGCATGACTCTATCTATCCCCAGGCTCTGTCAAAGGCCAAGTCTGCTGACACGTTGCATGTGCATTTTCCTTGTGTCTTACCCTCTTCATATTTTCCTGTGTCTTTTTTGGTCCTATATCAGCTCTTTCTTTAAGCTGGAGAGTGACATTCTTGTGCAACTGAACAGATGATTCTCAGTTCATTTTTCTTTGTGCATCATTTGGTTCACAATGAGGCTCATGTACTGAAATTGTAGATGCTTTAATATATGCATGCTACTAATGCTGCTCTCGGGTAGCTATCCATGACAAGGCCACAACATACGTGGTCTCAAAGTACATCTCCAGAACCACTCAGTCATTAAGACAAATTGCAACTCTGCTGTCCACAGAAACATCAGTTGTACCATTGCATGCATCAGTGGTCAGTGAGCAAACCTCAAAGGTCAAGAGCCTCTGCTGAGAGGAATTGGCACTCTTTACAAGTCCCATGAAATCCTTTGATATGGAATTAAGTTTCTACCAGCTCTGGACTTTATGCCTGAATGCCAGACGGCTGTGGCCTCAGTTACCCAGAGTCAAGACAAAAGGAGATGAGGTAGGATAGCAAGTGCTCTCCGACAGACAAACAAGAGCTCAGACAGATGAGTGTGTGCATTGATGCTGAAAGAAATCCCAGAAGGCTTTAGCTGGATGAGTCTTGAGGTGAGCTCAACTCCAGTCTCCTGTGAGTATTTCAAGTATAGGGATGGTGAGCTCCTCCCCAGAAAGCTGGGTAGTGGGTGTGGGGAGCCAGGCACAAACTCTGTTTCCAGTCCACGGACAGCATTCTTAGCCAGCCTCACATGGCAGATTAGCACTCAGCAACACTCTTGCTAATTCAAGATGATGGTCCCAGAAGCTCCTAACTCATTTTCTGATGTTTCTCCACTCTTGTAGCCCGCAGGCTACATCTTCAGATATGATGAAAGATGCTTTACTTAGTTTAATTTTGCCCCAAGACATGGCAAACCAAGAAAAGAAGCCAAGACAAGCTCTCCTATTACCAATAAATGACAGAGTTAGACTGTCTTGAAGCACAGGATTAGATGAGCTTTTTTCTTGCCAGACTAGAGTTTAATTTTCCATAAGAAAGTTGCTGAGAAGTGTCTTGGGGAATATACAGAGAATGAAGGATTTATAAAGTCACATTTTTTCTGCTTCAGTTGCTGGATGCTTCCGTACCAACTTCTTCTTTGCTCTCCTTTGTGCCCAGCTCTCCAGCTTCGCCAGGAACTGCAGTGCTGAGTTGACATCCACCACATGCAGCAGCAGAGATGAGAGTCAGTATAACACAATATAGTATGGAACCAGGTACATTTACTGTGTCATTGCTGGCCTAAATAGGGACACAGAAATACTGTGCAGGTGGGAAATTTTAGAAAACATTCTTTTCTGTGTTACCAAGCATTTTGGGAGCCCTTGTTCTGCAGCACAGCAACCACACAGTACTGCAAGTGAGTTATGAGGTTCAGCAAGCCAAGATGTTTTACGTGGACTTAGATAACTTCTGTCAATTTATGCCTGTATGACTATTATATTTAACAAGGATAATTTAAGAACACATCCCATCCATCAGGCTCCTTCATTCAGGCAACACAGCAACAAGTATGGATGCAAAGAGCTTAGACTCTCTGAAAGTAAGGTGCCCAGAAGCAGCATTCCTCTCTTCCTTTGTGGAACACTTCAGTATTTCAGTCGTGTCATGCTGTGGATTTTCCATTGGTTAGTTTGTTTTCTTTCATATCACACTTTTTTTTTTTTTTTTTTAATTGGTTAATTACTCTGTTTTCATGGCAAGCATAAAGGGAAGCCCCAGCCAGTTCATACATTGTGTAATTAATCATATCAACATCACACACTAACTGCATTATTCCAAACATACTCAGGCATTTCCTGGTCTATCTTCACTGCACATTAGACCATAACCTCCTCTTTGCACTAGTTCATGCTCTGCACACCTTCCTGCCCCATCCAACTCTCCTCATCCTCCAGCAGCTATTCACACTGATGCTCAAGTCCTTTCCCAGAGGACATATGTGCACAACCCACCAGGAACCAGGACCTGCACAGCAGTACGTCTTGATCACAGTAGGCCTTAGCCATGTCTAAAAACACTGGGAAACCTTCACCCTGCCTCCCTGAGAAATGGCAGCTCACACCAACGCAGCCAGCCCCAGCGCCAGTATAGACAATGCACTCTAGTCTCTGCTTTGATGTAGCTTATTCAGGTTGCCCCAGTGGGGCTATATCTACCCCAGTGGTAGATATAATGCTGACAGTAATGAACCATGCTCTAAACACAATTCGACTTGTGATTAGCTATGTTTGCTCTTCCCTGACTCTCTTCCCTTGTCCTTAAACGCCTTCCACTCTCCTCACCCATAGGAATAGCGTTCCAGGCGATCTGAACTGCTGGGATGTGACCTAGTCAAAGTCCAAGGCAGCCTGAAACTTCAGTACACATCTCTGAGAGCCAACAAAGACCACGAGGAGTGGACTTCCCTTGCCTTTATGCAAATAATTTCTGTCTTGCTAGCCCTTGCGTTTTGGAAACCTCCAAGAATGAATATCCTGCAAGCCCCTTAGGCAATCTATTCTGGTGCTTCACAACTCCAGGGGCTAAGCAGTCTCATCCAAGATGGTATAAAAGATTCAGAAACCATCAGACAACTAATTGAAGAAGCACAGAAAATGCTCAGAGGGTCCAACTTTATTCTGAGAGGTCCCTGTCTGTCTACCCATCACTGCGGGGGGGACAATCCAAAGCCCAAAGGATATCTGCTAGAAGGCTCTACTGAGCTGCAGTAGATAGCATCTCACTGGCAGTCGTTCCAGAGTGCAGTCTCACCTTTATGGTAGTGCCACATTCTGCAGGCTGTTTTGATGCCATTAATAATGGCTTTGTTCTTTCCGTTCTCAAGCTGACAGTTCATTTTTCCTCCTATAGGTTCTTGTCATCACACGAGAGAATATTTACAGCTGTCTATACTCTGTGCCCATGCAGTCTTCCAGAAAACTGGCTCATTGGATGTGCAGTCTCATCGGAAGGAGAGACAAGAAAGTGCAGTTTGCATCAAGGATGAGTGCAGTTTCCTTGTGGCTCCCCCAGTTTACTTCCAACCTTCCCACTCATGTGAAACCAGAGATCCAGCATTACAACAATTCAAAAGTTTTATCTGCAAACACTCATAAACTGCAGGAGACTTATGGAAAAACAACTTGGGGGCTCTTTCGATTAGTTTGCTTGGGTCATGTTTTCAAGCTAATTTCAGCAGACAGCTTTAAGCTTGTCAGACATACATGAGTCCAACAGCTTTAAGAGAGCATCCTAATGGGAAAGTCGAGAAACAGTGGTTAAGGTTGACAGTCTCCCTTAGCTCCAGAAGTGGGACTTCCCAAGGATCTATAGGGAGACAGAGGCAGTGTCTTGTTTCAGTTTCCACTGAAACGTGGAGAAGCAGCAAGGGCACGAGGGATATTTTGTTGACAGCGTGTCATTGACAGCAAAATAGGAAAAACAATCACGCAAAAGCCAAGCTTTTCTTTTCTCGGCAGAAGTCAGTTGTACTTCTGGAGTGTAGGGCCAACAACATGCAGCTGAGAACCACAATCTTCCAGGTTTTGGTAGAACTAACAGTAACACTGCTCATGGCAATGACACGGTTAATTACACTATAGCTTTTCTGGGTTGTTTTTAGAGTCTGGTGCCTTTTTTTTCTTTTTTTTTTTTCTTTTTCTTCAGTTCTAGGATTTCTGAAACTAGGAAGGAATTGATTGTTTCACACTAACCAAAGGGCATTTCCCACTTTGGCAAAGCACTGTAGAGACATGTAATTGCGTAAATCCCTTTGCTTGGGGATCACATTCATGCTGAAGATGATTCTGTTCCACCTGGCAGAGACACTGGCATCAGTCCCAGGCCCACTGCAAGTCAGTGCCACCAGACCTGCTTTAGCTTACCTCAGCTCCATATGATCAGCACTGATCCCACTGAACTTATCCCCCTCCCTAAAGTCTCATCTGTCACACTGTGACTCGTTGATTGTCAAGCCAATCTCTGCTTGCCTTTACGTTTTGCTGATCCTGACTTGACTTCTTTGCTGTACCCAGAGCTGCTTCACCACTATGGACGTGGAAGTGACTGGCTGTCCCTAGTGACTGCTACTGGACTCACTCTTCCCATCCCAGTCCTGCACGTCTGCCACAGCATTCTGCCATGTACCTGCCCTGTTGTCACACCCTGCTCCTAGCTTGTAATCCCCCCTGCTATTTCTATGAGCTATTCTATTCTAATGAGCTATTTCTAACTCAAGGCAGCCTTGGAAAATGCCCGTCCTGAGGGCAGCAGAGACAGGTGGTGGCACAGTGTACTTCTCACCCACATCTACTTCTGTGGAACAAGAAAACAAAACTGACACTTTGTGCAAATAGAACATTAATTCTGATGACAAGGTAATAATAAGGCTACTACATCGGTACCAGGCTTTTCACATTACATACGCTATGTAAATTACATGTCATTTTTACAAATTGTAAACTAGATAGATGACCAGTGAGATGTTTACATGTGTGACTTGCAACTGAGACTTCCTCACCATTGAAGTGGCATTACTGAAAGAAAATGCGCTGGATGTAGCAGTTGTCCTCAAAGTACAACAGTGGGAGAGCAACATAGTTCTAATTCAGCATGAGTGAATAATACTCTTCTCCTTTGAAGTGTATTAATAAGATCAAAACATGATTTCCTGAGCCAAGAGGTGAAAATTAGAAAGTCTGCTTAGAAAGTCTACTTTCTCCAACAGAAAGCAAGTGACTCCCCCTTTAATTATGGCAAAATCCTAGTTTGTTGGGTCACTCCATATGTAAAATGGCAGATTTTGCATTAGATCCTTACACTTAAAATCACAATGATTAGTGGTAAACACAAAAACTAAACTCAAGTTCTTATTGCAAGCTGATTATAAGTAGGTTGCTTTTAAAGTAATGCCTCCTATTTATTACCATGGAAACTACAACCGATATAAAAGAGCACAATAACACTGTTGGATAGAGCAAATTCTCAGCTACAGACCACTATTTTTCAACATAATCACCTCCATTAGCTGTGCATTTTTGCCAGCGATGGACAAGTGCCTGCATGCTGTGCTTGTAAACATCTATATCAGCAGAGGTGACCCACAGTTGGCGTGACCACTTCTGAAACACACCACCTCCCTGTGCTCACACCCACTGCTTGGTCTTCATAAACGTTCAGCAAGTGCCAATGAATGTCACTGGGTGACATTTTTTTCAGCATGGAGGAATTCAGTCCCATCCCTTTGCTCCATACGCACTCCCATGTCAGACACCATTCTGTTGGGCTGCCCCTCTGCTGCCATCTGACACACAGCAACAAAATGGAATGGAATATTGGTGGGAAGGTTCAACCTTTATTGCCATCCCACCAACATCCGTCTCTAGCATTGTGGGCCAACATCATAAAACAGGAGGTATTACTTGCAGAGCAGTCCTCGTGGCTTTACAGCCAAATTAAATTCAACCATTTCTGGACGCACTGTGGTTCTGGTCATTTTCCATTACTTTGCTCACTGTAGGAACCACATTGTAAAAGCAGTGGGAAATGCAAAGAGAAGTGATTAAAACAACAGAAAGCCACCCATCCCTTAGAATTAATGTTTTAAACATTTATCATCAAATATGGAGAACTGGAATAAAACAACCTCAGGGACTGGATTCTGTTTGTTACCTCCCGATTACCTGAGGGAAACCACTGTTGAGAGAAGTGTTAGATAAACAGTGAAAGAATATATTTTTCATATTCTTTCCTTAACACGAATAATAAATTTGGGTCACTCTTTTCTGCGGTGATTTTAATCACTTTTAAGAGCATTCATACAGCCTACAAATGTATAAAAGTTTGAGTCTTGAATTGCCTTAAGCGTGCCAAGTAAGAGATAAATTAGACTACAGGATATGAGATGTGTGCTGAGAGGCAGGCACACCACTACTGGAGATTCAGCCTCCTGTCCTCCACACTTTCTCTTCCAGACTGCCTGATACTGGAACGTTAGCTGCACTTATGGTCCCTGAAGTTACTGAATTTATTGCTTTTATTGCATTGTTTCCCTTAATTCAGCATCAACCTGCTCAGCACAAGCAGCTCCAGTTCGTTCCAGTAAGCGAGAAAGAAGGGACAACAGAAAGAAAATAATGAAATGGAGAAAAACAGAACAAAAAACCAACAGCTCACATAGACACAACAGATGTGTCAGCATCAGCTGCCTATTCCTAATGTAGAAAGCAGTTCAGCTTTTTGTTTTAACCTCTTGGGTTTTGTTTCAGAGTCCCATGGCTATTTCAGGCTCCAGCCAACCTCTCAGCAGATGCTCACAATCAGGACAGAGAATGCAGCCAAGTTTTGTTTGGTGGGCTGATGGAATGCAGAGGAGCTCCTACTGAATACCCAAACACCAACTCCTTTCCTGAATGAATCCACTCAGGAAACCCTCCTGTAGGAGGTATTGATGTGAGCTGCCACTTATCCTGCCAGCAGTGCTGCTCAGGGACCAAACTCTGCTCCTACAGCAGCAGCCCCAACAATTCCCAGCCCTGTAGGAAGCTCTAGTCTTCCTGAGAGCTGGAAGTCACATCTACAGTAGCCAGGAGAGCTCTTGTACTGCAGTACTGCAGCAAAATTGCCACACATCCAGAAAATACTTAAAATAATGCTGGCTTGGAAACTCCAACCAGCTGATACCCATTTTACAAGCCTGGGAACAGTACTATAGACATCAATGCTCATTCAAAAATCCTCCTGTTGATCCTGACCCAGTGACATCCTCTTGATGTTCATCCTCCCCAATATCCCAGCACAACTTGGCTGACAGGCCATGCTTTTCCCAAAACCATAGCCAATGCCTGTTACTGCAGTTGGATTTGCAAAGCTCAGAGCATCCAGCCACAAGATACCAGCCCCACCTCTCCACACTCTCATTGCCCTAAGCACAGTTCAGTCTCTGCTCAATTGTTTCAGAGCGGATGGACCAATTTACCAAAACCAGAATCTGCTGAGGAGCACACATGTAAGGACTCACTCTTTATCTATACATAAGGACAGATGGGATTCTTCATTCTTCTGCCTGCTGGAGGATGTGCAGACATGAACAGGACATCAAACCAGCTGATTTCTGGGGCTGTTCCTACCCATTCAAGCCTGCCTTACCACCCCCTGCATACTATCAACCCTTTTGGGAGTCCAACAATATTCTTTCCATTGTTCCTTAAGACAAGAAAGACAGACTTCCATTATTGCCTGTGTGCTGGACCAGCAGCCCAACTAAACAACGGGGAGCCATGGCTGGGCTGACTTTTATACCGCAATGTCTGTGAGCTTTCATAAAAGGTTTTGCCTTGACATCTCTTCTGGTGCTCTTGGAGGGCCTTAGATCAGAGCGACAAAGTCCTTTTCAATTGAACAAGTTCTCCATCTATTAGCAGATCAGCCAAGTATTCCAGGAGGAGGCTTGCCTGAAAGAAAAAGCTGTTTCTTTCAAAGCCTCGTGTCTTACGCTGTCTGAAAGCAAGAAGTGTAGTGAAAAGAGTGACCTGCCCTGGGAGCATGTGTCTGGTGACAAGTTCTGAGCTCAGAGAGCTTTGGCAGGGCATGACCATGAGCTGCAGCAAGCAGATCCTGGTTTGCATCCCACACGACAGCTATGACTTTGAGATTCTCAAGTGGATGACACCTATTGCTCAGTTTAAAGTACTGAGAGCTGCCAATGGGAGAAGAGGCAAACGCTTCTGGGACTAGAAGCTGCTTGCAAAAGGTTCCTTGGCTCTGCAAAAGGATGAAGGCTTACAGCAAGTGGCTGCACCTGCTCTGTGGAGCAGATACTCACTGGAAATGCCCCAGAGGCCAGAACAGTTCCCAGTGTCACCTCCCTCCAGCCACAAGGATTTGATCCAAGTGCCGTGATGGGGCATCAGGAAAGTGGACAGAACTCTGTGTCTGAGTGGGGATAAGACAGGAGGAGGCTTTGCCCCCCCTCTTACCTCCCTATCCTTGCAAGCAGAAGCATCTTACTGGCTCACTGCCTTTGGAACAAACCCAGCATGTAAAATTCCCCTAGTTTTCTGCTTCTCCCCCATGTGTGTCCATGCAAGAGTCACTATCCTTTTCTGCACAGCATTTGGACTAGTCACATTCTGAGCAAGGGCTGTCTCAAACGCACAGCACCACAGGGTCTTGTGGGACACAGCCCTTGGCTACATGCAGGCAGGTCGCTCCCATGGGAAGCGCTTGGTGGTTCCTCTCTCTGACTCTGTCAGCTTAAGAGATTCTTAACCCTCTGCCTCTTTCTGAAGGAGAGGAGGCTGTGAAAGTGGGCAATGCTGTGAACT